>DWNJ01002957.1:0-10015 GCA_018250275.1 Udranomia eurus
AACAATTAAATTTATTTAAATAGAATACTAAAAACGCAAAAATACATTTTACTACAGCTTTTATTTGTTACGTTTCAAGTATTCGAATGAGTAGAGTTTTTATTTGCAGGAATTTCTTTGTGAAATATTTTTATTCATGCAACATTAACGCGTATATGTAATTGACGGAGCAAACAATTGGTGACAAAATTCGACAAAGTTTTATGCGATTATAAAACATTGTTCTATTATGGTATTATACATGATGATGATGATGATAAGCATAATTTTCTAATGATGTCACCCATGCACCCTGATCCGATTTGACATGTTCCCCCGCTATCCGCTCCCGGCTCTGTCAACCCGTTGACAGCTTGACAGTGTGAATGGTAGGGGATTTCACGCATGGACGGATATGCGAAGCCGAATTTTTGACAACTGATAAATGTTGCTCCTCGCCCCGTCATCACTCAATTAAAACATAGGGATGTACAGAACAGATTCTGCATCAAGTTATGTTCGCAGGCTGGAAGCGAACTCGTCGCTCCTTTAGTCTTATTTAGCTGTTCGACGTTTTTACTTACCGGTTTCTTTGTTTGAGCGTGGCTTGCGAAAAAGTTGCGGACAACAACAAGAGTGTATTTTTTGTTCCGTAACGAGATTGTTGCGGTGCCTAGATTTCAGTCTGGCTGTGGTCAGGCGGCCGCAACAGCCCCACAATATCGTGTCGTAATTGCGTCGGAAGTGGGGAAGTGTAGAAATTGGATACTTTGTTTTCTCTACGCCCCTGTCGCGCTCCCTACCTCTCCTCCCCGCGTCCTTATGAAGCCTTTTTAATTATTAGCTCAGCGAGCGCTCCGTAAACAGACCTATTGTCTCTAATGACTGATGAATTGTACAACACGAATGGCAACAAATAAGTTTTGTATCTCGTTGATCAATGCCCGTCAAAATTATTGATGAGTGCACTGGATTATGTGTCGCTCGGAACAGGTCGGTACTTCGATGTATTTAATATTGAATATAGTAGCTCTTTCAAGCACCTACTTTAGCAATTCGCTGTCAATGTGGTTACATCATTTGGCTTTAAGTAAACTTTTTTGATCGTTTAATTTTCACGATCCACATTCACAGCCAAGTGGACATACGACGGCCTTATTGGATTATGAGTTTTAAAAGTTTAAACTGTCGGAGTCGGGATTCAAACAGGGGTGGCCAGTCGGCACTAATACGGCCGGGGGCAGTGGGTATTATGTGTTCATGTTACCTGGCACTTTGACGCTTTCAGTTTTATTATCAAGCCGTTAAAGTTACATTTCCTCGAGCGGTCGTTTCGAGTTGAACGCTCGATTTTTGATCGGGTGAAAAAACCTTCCCTCAAGTAATGTCTTTACTCGTGTTGGTAGGGTTTATTTAATTATTCGAACTATGTGCGAATTGATAGAAGTATATTGTGTTGTTTAGTCATAAATGAATTTCAACTGAGGAAATAGTGAGAAAACATGTGGTCTGCAATATTTTTTTTACAATCATTTAATAATAAGAACTTAACAGTAAAATTCCCAGTAAGTAACATATCAAATGACATATTATGAATTTTTAGAATGAAAGGTACATATAAATGTAATTTAAATAAGTAATCACTTAGCACGGGGGTATATACAAATGCGTCGTACAAGATTGTATTTGTACAGCTGTAGTCGCAACTAAAGTTCCGTAACGTGGTAAATCATTATATGTGGTTATGATAGTAGAAGTGTTAATCATTTTTCCAATCAAATAAAACAGCTCAAACAAATAATCCTAACTCGCTGCCACATAAGCATATCATACCACGGTGTGTCTTGTACAAAAGCCATACGTAGCCGCGGGTCGTGGGGCAGCGGGCGCGAGGCCCCGCAGTCTGACGCACTATCCCCGACGATCTCGCCGATAGCATGCACCGATAGCCGGCTAGTGGCGCGCCACACGTGCCACAACAATACCGCCGGAACACCGGCTGTCGTTCTAATTGAGTTTTGTTTAATTTTACTTGTCACAATTTTCGATATTCAAAATGATTAAAGATACGTACATATGTGAACAATATCAATGTTATTTGTTGAAGATCCGACTGATATCCGACTGATTGTCGACGAAAGTGCGCCACACGTGCCACAACAGTACCGCCAGAACAGCGGCTGACGTTCCAATTGAGTTTTGTTTAATTAATCGTCTATGTTCCTATGTCGTTTTATATTTATTTTTGTACCTAAAAATTCTGCTATTAGTAAAAAATCTTGCAGTCTGAGGCAGTAATGCTGATCTCGTCGATAGCATTGTACCCACTGATACACCGATAGCCGGCTAGAGGCGCGCCACACGTGCCACGACAATAGCGTCGGAACAGCGGCTGACGTTCTAATTGTGTTTTAATCTTGTGTGATTAATTGTCGAATTTCACGGTATTATAAACGTGTATGTATTATGACGTTGTCGTTAATATTATTTATATTTATTCCTTCCATCTTGCTATTTATGACGTCATATTCGTCTTTATAAAACGTTTACGTATAAAAATGTAATTGCTCATCACAACTACAACAATGAAAATTAAATTTCATTATACTATATCTATTCGATATTAAGGAAATACATTTGCAAATTAAATTAACGCATGCAATCTGACAGCTTACTCTAACATAGACGTCTCAAACGCTGTACATGTAGAGTCCGTTATCTCAGTAGCAGAATGAAGCAAGAGCGTGTTAAATATCTGTCCCGTGTGAAATTCGTGTAGTATGTGCGAAACGGCACGTTGATTGTGGTATCGTGATCGAGATCCGAGACTAGATTCAATTCATTGTATTCTTAGTCAAATAAAATGGTCTTTCTTTCTCGTTATTATAGCCCATGTCCCCCCTGCGTTTTTTTATCTATTTAAGCGAGCGAATAAATAATAACGGAGTATAGTGTATTATTATTAACATGTTCCCAACTATGTACTAGCCTATTATAATTATACTTTAATGGTTTTTAATTATATTACTTTATTTACTCTGGGCAATTAATGTATGTGTATTTTTGCTATGGGTATTTTAGCTTGAAATTAATTAATAAAAGTATAATTCACTAGTCAATACTCAAAATTATATACTCCAATAGTGCATGGAAATAATAACAACCGAATAACAGTGCAATTGTAATATTTCTGCAAGAAAATGTTAGGAGATAAAGTATACAAAATCGTTGCCTTAAATTTACATGTGTTCAATCCAAAACAGAATGATACCTAAAGTGTTCACTTAAATTCAGTTTTAAGTTCAGTTAGTTCAATACGTAGCACGAAATAAAAATCGTTGCCTCAAATGTCTTCGTGTTCGAACCAAAAGGAGAATGATAACTATAGTACGTAGTAGGTACGAAGGGGTGTTCACGCATACGCGTTCTCGACAACAGTTGGCAGCGAGCGCGCTCGTGCGCCGCCGGGCCCTTTCGACCTTGACTCTGATCGATACCAAGGCGTTCGTTATCTGCCAACTTTCATTCATTTATCTAGTGACAAATCACCACGACGCGTTCTATAGGTAAATAAATAAACGATTCTATTTCAATGCCGCCTACGGGCGGAGGAGTCGTTTCTGCGCTAATTGCATTGAAGTTCTCGATATTAATAACGTGTGAATTGGTTGGGATGATTTTCCGCCTTACGGTCACATCTTTGGCTAATGCGATGTTTTATCCTTCTGGTTCATGGAACAAAACATGAAGTAATCACGTGCTATATTGAGCCTGGGGTTTTGCCTTTTTTAAATTGTACTTTTCCTTTACTTTATCGATGAATACTTTAGTTGCGTTTATGAAGTGATTCAAGTTTTATCATCATCCACAGCATACATTTGATAATAATTGATCTAAACACCGACGCTGTTCATTAAGTCATTGACTCGAAAATGTTTATGTTCACGACGGGTATTTTTAGCGAGAGCAAGCATCGTCAAGACAACGCGGTAATTATCGACCTAAATCCAAAAGAATGCAGTTTCGGTTGTTATCCAATTATAGTTGGTATTTAATTTCGTCTCGTAAAGTAAGCCGTGAATTCCTTAAACGTGATGGCGGCGTTTAAAGAGAATGTGTATCGATTAATGAGAGTATGAACCCACTTGTGAAACAAGGCGTGCTCTATTCCAGACTCATTAGCATCTCTCTTCCGACTTGGCGATAAACTGTGCCTAGTTTTTTTCGCGTCTTATTGTTCTCCGTTGATAATAATCTGCATAATATATTTCGTTTGGTGCTTTCTAAGACACTGATACGTTCAATAATTCTAACATTTTTTAAATTAATACGGTCCCATCGTAATTTGGTTGTCGTTTTATATTCCTTGAAGGTTTTTTATATCAATCACAGAGGGAAAAAGATTATAATAAGATTGGTGGCAGATTTTAGAAACGACGCTGTAAATGTTGTGCATTACTTAAACGGTCGTTCAAAGCATAATGCGATGTGTGCTGTCGAAATTGTCGAAAGTATGCAGTAGTTACATGATTTGTTTCCTATGAAAGTGTTGTAAAAGTCTCGCTCTACATGACATGTCGGGCGGAGCGGGCGCCCGCGCCGGCGGGTGGCGCTGGCGAATTTGCATTGTAAACAACCGGCCGCGGCCGCTCTGCACTCCTCCATGCCTCACTTGACTAATGCTATGTCTCATCACGCCTGCATTTACACCCGTCGATCGACTGTTTCGCGTTACAACAATGAAACTTTTCATCGTGTTTTGGATTGGGGTTTTGCATACGGATGCCGTCTGACCGTCCGACCTTCGCGCCGAGAATAAATGCCGATTCTTGTCGCCGTTCGCACTCGTCTAGCGTCCGCCGAAATCCGTTCCGTCACTTGTTGCACGTTCATAAGATTTTTTGATCGAATTTCTAAATTCAACAAATTCGTGGGAAGTAGATTGGTTGTTCATTAATAAAAAGTACTTGCGGCTAGACCGGTGTCGGTGGTACAAAACAATGCGTATAGTGATTGTATTTCCATTCGAGTGGTCGTACCGCGTGGCGCGTGGGGGTGCATTTGTAATAAAAATGTATAGCGGCGGCGGTGGCGGCAGGGCCCGCGCTTGTTGCCACGCGGCCCTCTCTCTTTGACATCATTACAATTATTGTGCCACCCCCTGTCTCCTCCCGGCCGCAATGATAGTAGATTTGCTACAGTAAATACGCCCGTATTTGCTTAAGACTACACCGCGATGACGAAGTTTTTAAGCGAGGGCTGTTACATCTACATAATGTCGTGCTGTCGCCAGGACTCATTTCATTCTCAAAATGCCAAGAAACGCTTCGAAAGACATGTTTTGATTACCAATAATTATAATATATTTAACACTATTAGTTGTGTTACAATCAGCGATATCCTCTTATATTATACATTTTAATAGTATTTAAAATAATAAATAATATTATTATAAGTATATAGTATATTGTACGTTACCCTTATCAGAGAAAGGAGAGCTAGCATAATTTAATTTGAATTTATGTCGTTTGTGCTGGAACCTCGTAAAGACTGACAAAGAGAGTAGTAATCCTTTCAGACAGATAATGCGACATTACGACGTTGCAATTTATGCTGGTGTTTCGAAAAATAGTAACCTTTTAATGCTGACCGTGGCAAATAAACTAAATTCTATATTTTTGTTGTATGCAAGTAGTTATTATTCAGTGTTGATGTGCTAATAAAGAAATGTATACAGTTCACCGTGTATAATTTGACAGCGTCCGTAACATTATGATAAACTATTTGTTTACAGACAAATAAAACTTGGGTGAGACGCTGATGTGTTTGTTATTTGTTAATCGAGTCGTAAGTTTTTTTCACTTGTTAACGTTACTTTAAACTATCTTGTTTCGAAAAACGAACATACTACTATTCAGTAAGAAAATTTTATCGATAAACGAAAAGAAATAACGGATGTCTGCTTACATGCGTGGCGTAAGCTTATATTTTGACGCTCATCATTATTATTAGCAGTGCCTCCTACGTAGGTGGTACACGTAAAGCCACATTCATTGCTGAAACGATATTCAGGAATGCTGCACATTTTAATTTTATCTCGCCGTAAATCGTCAGCTGGATCGCGGCCAAAAGTACGCTTGGAGCTATTCGTCCGGTTTCGGGACCACGTGGGTGGTCAGCGTGTCTCCCGTTTTTGTAACCACAACACTGATAACAACACCAACAATGCATCTGTTGTAAACAATGAAAGAAATGTAAGTGGTTTACATAATTAATTTCCATCCAGCTGTACACTCGACCTAGTTTTTAATCGCCTCTTCGACGTGTAGACTGTGGACGAATCGAAAATCGGACGGTAACTAGACAGTTGCTGAACCTAAATTAGACAATTTGGGTCAGACGGTTTCTAGATGATGGATTTGGGATTCTTCTGAATTACTATTTGTGTTTGGGTTTTTTAAATCGGTTTCAAAATCTCTTAAAAAGTTTCAATCATATTTCGCCTCTTCAACGTTCATGACTGTTGAAAAATCGGTTAGTAACAATCTAATTTAGGTCGAGATGCTTTCCCCAGATGATGAAGTGGGAATGCTTTTGAATTACTGTGTATGTTTGATTTTATTTACAGCAATTTTTCAAGTCTATTACGTGCACAACTTGATGTTATCCAATTCTCAGTCACCCTTGCTTGTTTGCCGATAAAACAATACAATAAAGGCTTTTAATAGCTTTATGCAAATCTTTACCTTTTCCATTCTTAATTTTTTTATTCTCCATATTTATTTTAGAAGAACAAATATATAAAATCTCACTCCGTTTTTCGTGATTCTAATCGAAACTTGTAACAATGCAATGTGTGTTGGATACGGCAAATAAACAAACTTGAGATTTTCATTGGTTTCTTGGAGGCTGGACCGAGACAGTTATTTTCTTAGCGACTTACATAATTTATGAGGCCTACGACCGGTCTTCTAAGCTATAACTTAGTGAATAGGACCGAGAGACATTTATGTTCGCATTCACATTTTCCTCCGTCGTGATTTATCACTGCACTAGTTGGGAGTAACCTGCACGGTATTGTTAGTTTGATAATAGGTAGCTGATAGCTGTATCGGTAAAAATATGATGGTACGTTCGGCTTCCGAACGTTTTTGGCAAGGTTATTGACATGTCTATATAGTATAAGGTCGGTGTTAGTTGTACTCGTATACGGCAACGCGGACACGAAACGATCAGGAAGCGAGCGATCGTCAGATCTGTTGGCGGTTGGCAGCCGGTCAACAATATCTGGTAGTCAATTCGTCTTTACTAATTAGTTGTGATATCGGTGTTGTGGCATCGGGCGCAAATTGCGGACATGCCGCTTCGTCACGACACGTAGCGAAACTATCTAATTGAGTTCACACATGAACAGTGTTGCAGAATGCATCGCCCACCACGGCCCGTTGCGGTTGAATGCCTAACTTTACATTCGCCCCGTCTTATTGTTTTCTGGATTCGATTCCCATTTACATGATGCGAGTCTCTTGCCCGTTGGACACAATAATGTGTCGAAGCAGATTGATTTGTATCGCCCGAATTCATCTTAATTTAAAATGCGCATAATATCCGCGTATAAACTGTTACAACCAATTCTTTGAAGTCAATTAGATTATCCAATGATTTCTCCTTGATGTTTGATAAACAATGGTTTCATGTGATTTGGACGTTGAATATTGCATAGATATCATTTGTTGCCATTTCTAATTGGATATTACGATTTAGGATTCAAATATGATTGTCATACACGGCAAACAAAATTTAAAACCTGTAAGAACATCTCATCATTAAGTGAAAATCGGCAAACATTAAAAATATTAAAATAGTATTTTTTTTGTTAAATTTAAAGAAAATACAAGTCGACGAAAAAGAAAGTGGTACATGTAACGTACACGGTACATTATAATGTATGTATGTGTTTTGAAGAAGTAAAAGTGAATAAATTTATTATCTAACAGATCAAGGTGTACCATTACATTGTACATTTATAGCGAAAAGTTTCAAAACCGCAGCGCAAGACACTCGAGCGAGTAACTCAAAACTCACTGTTAGAATATGTTTAAGGAAGTCGTTATTTCATGTGCGGCTATCTCACGATCGATTACGTGCAATTGATGGCTTGGGAACAGCATGCTATCGCCGGTTATCTATTTCCACGGTTTAATTTATCAAAAATTATAGACTTATCGCCATAGATCTTAAGAAATGGTACACTGATCGGCGGCTGGAGATGGTTTATGGTGCCGTTGTTGAAAATTAAAACTTATCTTATTGGATTATACGTTGTTAAAAATCAAATTCGGGAAGAAGAAAGAAATTTTCGCTTCCACTTTCGTATTAGATCATTTGAATTGATGATAATTTGCTTGCCTAGAGCAAATATTTGCTTCAGCAATAAGTTAAAATATTACACTTTCGGTCCAGACTTCGTGAACATTTGTGAATTTGTTGATTTTTTAAAACACTGAGATAGTAACGAGCATACGGCCCATCTGTTGGCAAATGGTCATTGTCACCCATGGACATTTGTAATAAACTCTATGTATGACTAGATTTATGTGACCTCGAAAACAGATGCAATGCTATTCCGGATTAAGTTGGAACTACCTTTTAAGTCCGTTACCACACCATTTAGAACACATCAGGCCCAACACAGCTATTAGCCAGGTGTGACGATGCTTTCTTCGGAGATCAAAGGGTTCTCTATCTCATCTTCATGTTAAAAGGTAACTACATAAAAATCTATTGCGAGCAAGAGACTCCAAAACTGCAGTTACGCGTCAGAAATAGATGCGACGTCACTCGGTGCCTCGGAGTCGAACCGCAAAAGGTTCTACCAGCTTCACATAAAAAATTAACCGCATAATCGTGTAGAATAAATTTGGTAGTGCATGGTATTCCGAATGGCGAGACGGCGCGCTGTTTGCTGAGTGCTGTACGGTCGGTCGGTCCGTGTTTGCGTAACGCCATTGTGCTGCCATCGCCCTGCTCTCGCCGAGCTCCAGATTATCCGAGACTTCGTCCCAAATTGCAAGTTCTTTGTGCAACTTTTCCCATTACGGACAGATTCTAGTTTAGCGTCCTATGTCGGCATGATCGGCAGCGCACGTTACTTACGAAATATGTTTATCGAACTCAATCCACATATCTGTAATCTGTATCCTTATAAGATTACTATTCTCGCAGTTTAAGGTTTCCCGTGTCTTCTCATTATATTCTTCGTTTATTATGATAAGATGCTGTATCCGTGTAATAACATCGCACTACCGAAACAACTATTTTGTGAGCGCAAGTTCAACGACCGCGCGCAATTTTCATAAGCGGCGTCCAAATCGTTAAAAAAGATTATGCGCGTCGCAACAATATCGCGATGCAAAATTTGCTCAACACAACGACTCCTAATTTAATTATTTTATAAAGCCTCCCTCAGCTTCGTCCAGCTTAGCATTTACGGTTTGTCAACTACAAGACTAAGTGACTAGTCAATTAGTTTGTATCGAACAAAGCAACAGCCATAATTGCCAGCCAGAAGCATTGGAAATTCGTAGTAAATTTTCTAAAGCAATTTAGCCTGTGTTAGGCTATAGCTTCAATACACACAAATGTCCTATCAAATGATCCTATGTCCAGCTCTACAGTGGACAAAGCCATTAAGTTTCATGCGTTTGGCTAAACTGCTATTCAAAACTATTACAAATATAAATATCACACCGATGACTAATGATCCATAATCGGCGACTGGGGTATTGCTGTGAAATGAAAGACTGCGTGACATCCGTTGGCTAACTGTACCTTATCAAGTTCAACTTTGTATCATTATAATTAAAGGTTACGTAATTGAGTACGAGTAACGAGTGACTTATATTCTTTCCTCATTTATATTTATTATTACAGTTAACATATATGTAGTAAGATTATTGTCTTTGTCTAGTATCATCTTTCCCATTTTTTTACCATAGGAGTCTCTATTATATATATATCCCCTACAGTTAGTACA
>DWNJ01002958.1:0-10014 GCA_018250275.1 Udranomia eurus
TGCAAATGCAGTATGACAAAAACTTTTTTTTCATCATTTTGAGCTGGCATACGAGCATGCAATTCTCCTAATGGTAAGTGGTCACTGCCGCCCATGGACATCTGTCATCAACCCAAGACAGGATCGAAGTTGTTTCTTTGGTCGACCACATATGCGCTGTGGCTATTGCTGAGGACTAAGTTGGAACGCCTCGGTTAAATAAATCTCAATCTGGCGGTGGTGCCTTCGGAGTCCAACCGTAAAAGGTTCTACCTTCTTCTTTCTTCTTTACCTCCAATAAAGCTGCTTTTCAACAAAATGGATACACCTTCCTTTAATAATCCTATAGAAACATTCCACAATTTTATTTAAGCAAGCAGAGCGGCGTCGTTGTTGGTTGTTTTTTTACTAATTAAAGGTGTTTCAAGTAACACTCGGAGGCTTAATTCCTGTTGTAACGATGTTGAACAAGGGTCGTACCGGAAGAACTGAGCGGAATCTCATACAGGAAGTAGACGGGAGTTTATTGTGTTTGCAAACGTAGCAATTCATGATGACGGTTCTATAAGGATAAGGGTTTTAATATCTTCTTGTTTGTCTAATTTTATGATATCTTGTTCATGTACTTAGATCAAATCTTCGCATGCATCCTTTGATTTTCAAAGCCATGCGTTTGCGCATTAATTTTACATATTACTTTGCTCTAGAAAGGAATATCATAACCCACATGAAATCTTGTACCTATCATGATATTAAATGTGTAATATGAACTTAATTTGTATGAGAATGGTTTAAATATTCTCATTCTTTTTATAGCAGGAAACTTAAACTCTTTTTGAAAACATGTGTACATTTTATTTCACATTGTTCTATGTTGTATGTTTATATGTGATGAAAAAAACATAGCGATTAATCATGGTTAGATAATAGTCGCTATCAATCATCTAGTTCCTGAACATTTCCGTATACCTTTTGTAGTGTTCTAACATGTACTAACAAAATCAGCAAATCGAATGTGTATCTAAAAATGCGCTTCAAGTTGCTCAAACAGTCGCCCGTATGTACCACCGATCGGCGAACCGAATCGTCTCAATTAAAAGAATTGCTCCACGTCTCGGCGGGGAGGGAGGAAATTGGACCCATTTAAAGTTTTTCGATTTACCACTCGCGGATATGTCGGTAGCAAGGGACCCTGGCCTGCTGAATATCTCGGGAATATTGATGCGGGTGCTTGTAATTGGCAATCTTAGATTAATTTGTTCGAAACTAAAAATTATGTACATATTTCATCCCTTTTATAATCCATACTTAATTTTATAAATGCAAGTGTCTATCTCGGTTTGTAACCATTTCACAATTAAACCGAAGAACCAATTGAAATGTAATTTGCATGTAGATTTGGAATCAGATAGCTGCCCTATCTTCGGTAGCTTTTATTCCGAAAATTATCCCTTAAGGGTCATTTAAATGGAAAAACTCCTAAAATGTTGTCTCCTATTTGTTTTATAACGCAGGAGGCGTGCCCGCTGGAAAATGCTAGTCTAAGTTATAACTCTAAAAAGTCTTTACCCACATGCAACTTTTTATAAACCAACAATATTTCGCTATAAAAAGCACAAATGACAGAGCCAGATTTGTTGATCAACCAACCAGCGCATAGTAGACGTTTAGTGTTATACATTTCGTGCATTCGCTTTATACGAGTACATTTTGAACATGACAGATCGCCCGATTATTTGACCAATAACTGCACGGACGAGCTTTAAGAAAAGTAACCTTCATATCCTAGTAAAGACTTGTAATAAATATATGCTTTCACACATTAAAATAATTTGGTTTAGTGTAGGGGCGTGAAACTGCGGTGGCGGGGGAGAAAGGAGTGTGTTAAACACATCTACCCACCTTAATAAACAAAGTAGATGGCGCTGTGATTGTTTTCTAACCACTTAAGTCGGTCAAAACTACTAGGGTCAGGGACAAGGACGGGCACGGGGACAGGGAAAAGATTCTGTGGCGGTACGAAGTGCACCTGGTCAGCTTGTATTATATAAAAACCTAACCGTGAGAACGCGAGTTATATTTGAAAGAATGTGTATATTCCGCGAAGACATTAGTTTAAAAACATACGTGTATACTATTTTTTTTTAATTACAATTTATGTTGCTAAAATCAAAGCTTTCGGGGCATATTCTTCAAAGGGTATCTCGTAATAAGCTGTCAACATTGAGGCCAGTGTTCGAGGGATGTAAAAATCCAGCCAACGTGCACGTGCACTTCATCTATTTTGACATATTCCTCAACTAACGGTAACTGGAAGGTTTATATTATACAATCTCCGGTGTGTTGTAACAAGGAAACAAAATGTGTATTTTTTTATTATAAAGCATGAATCTATTCTGCATGTTGTTAATTTTAATGTTTCACTGTTTTATGTTTTGCTGTATGGCTCGGATTTTCCCTTGCATAAAGCTCAGCTTATACGCTGCACTAATGAAAATTTACAGATACTGAGATTAGCCATGCTTTGAAAAGGTCCATAGTAGTTAAGTAGGACAGTGAGAATCAAGAATCAAATGTTGTTATTAATTATAAGGTATACAAATAAACATGAACGTCATAAACGTAATGTAATACATTTCCTTTAGTCAGTGGTCATCGGCTTTTAACGCCTTCATTTTTTTTTTTTCTATATAGGATGGTAAGATAGATGCCACCTACGGGCGTACTCCACTATCATCTATTTACAAAATCAAGTGAATTTATTAACACTATCATGGGGTATAGAAACAGCCTAGTGAAGTTCAATTTCAATCAAAGTTAGGCATGGCCAACCAAAATTGAATCTAAAATATTAATTAAGTGTATACCTACGGCCGAAGGTTTGATCGGAGCATTAGTTATTTTATAAATTATCTCTCTCCAAACTTTTCGTATACATTAAGATACATAGATTTTTTATGCAAGCGAGGTAGTAAACGAGCATGCATTCCACCTGATGGTAGGTGGTCACTGCCGCCTATGGACATCTGTAACCACCCCAAGGTAGGATCAAAGTTCTTGCTTAGGTCGGCCACGAATACGTCGCTACCCCCGAGGACTAAGTTGGAACGGGCCGGAAATGCATAGCAACACTGACCTCTAATAAAACGTAATCAAGGGATGTATGTTATCCGTAAACAACATTACTGTGAATCAGCATCTACACAGTGTTCGCGTTTGAATAAAACATCCCACATAGAAATCGGTATTGTTTATTTCACCGTAAGTTTTCGACAAATTTCACGCAATTTTCCGGTTCGGATGCGAGCTACAAAATTGCGTACAGACCTTTGACAGATGTTTCGCACCGTGCTTCAGCTGTTATTATTTTTTTCTCCGGGTACGTGGGGCAATTTAAGGCCATTTCCCGCTATTTATGTCGCATAAAATCGTCGTTATTGTGTGTTTTAAAATGGCTGCCAGAATTTTTAGGGTGTCTTCCCGCAGTACTTGTAAGATGGGTGTCCAGTGGGAGCGATGGCTAAATCTTTGTTTTTGACTTTAGCCTGATTTAATTTAATGATAGAAGTGATTAGATACTTACGCTTGCACGGAGTAATATGGACTAAGATATTAGTTTTTCATCGATCTCCAGTCATATCTACGATATAGATAAGTTAAACAAAACAGAAACAACCCTAGATATACGAGCTCGTACTGGCAACATTACAGCTTCGTTAGCACTGGAAACTTGCCCTAAAAGCCTTAAAAATGCTGAAACGTAGCAACCGGTCCCCACTTGATGTCCATTAATTGCTTTCTAAATGCCCCCACTCCTTTGAAAATACCTGTGTCCTGCAAATTGGTGCCGTTTTTCCTATTGTTGATGCACAGCAGCGACATAACGAAGACGCGGCGTCAGCTACTGACCGGAAATCAGTTTTGCTCCCTTTTCCGCACGTCGCTGCTTCCATTCCCAGTTCTTTCTCATATTTTTGAATGCAAACGTGTGGCCATTTTCGGCAACTTTTAGATTTTTGTCTAGTTTTCGTGTGACAAAAACATTGTCCATTGCCTGCCTGGTTCAGTCGTTTAAAATTTATTTTGATGACGTAATAATAACGTACATTTCACTGAAACTTGGCTTGACACGCGACCGTGTCTAGACTGACTTAAGATGGTTTAATATTTCCAAAAAGTTAGAAATTTGAATATTGCGTTTAGATATTTGTTTTCAATGAGCATTTGTAATTTTGACTTTGAACGTTGACCTCGGCACAACATATTCATCTATTTTTACGAAATTTATAGATATAATTGCAGTTCATAACTAGTTTATGCACTAGTCGGTGAAACCATCA
The DNA here is from genome assembly GCA_018250275.1 of Udranomia eurus. Lineage (NCBI taxonomy): Eukaryota > Metazoa > Arthropoda > Insecta > Lepidoptera > Hesperiidae > Udranomia > Udranomia eurus. The sequence continues at coordinate 4,320 of DWNJ01002958.1, forward strand.
AGAGGAAGGGTTGTTCCTTCTATCTAAGAAGAATATTCAGAAGGATGTTTTAGTTGAAACGGATAGCCCAATTACTCTGTCAGACGTTTTATCTCCCCCATAAAACTTGACAATCGGAGCTGCTTAACTTGTCCACATGAAGGTACGACCTGGCCACAACCCCTTTGATGTTCCAATGCTGAGCACAGGTCTCCCACAACTGAGGAGGGTGAAGCATACTCCGCGACGCTGCTCCAATGCGAGTTCCCGGAAGAACTGGTTTGTGGCCACCCAGTATATCGGATGTTTTCAAACCCCCAAAATGGACTCCGACGAGGTAACTGACGAGGTGACTGCTATCTGTCAATAACAGCCGGGACAGACATGAAAATACCTCCATCGGTCAGGCCCATCCAGTTTCTGACCGCGCCCGATCACATGCGATCTACACAAGCCGCAGGGCTATGCGCGCTTCCTACCTGTTAGTTAAAAATGATTTAAATTGCGACTGATGAATACAATAATAGGGGGTGATAACCACGCAATTATATCCTGCCAAGAGATAAAAATTATGATGTACTAAACGCTCCTATAGTGGTGAAAAAAAAGTAAGGCGTGTGTCCGACTGCCATAGACCGCAAGAGGAAACGAATTGATTCCTTAGTTTAATATGAATTTAATACTTTTGTGCTTTTACATGTTCCTTTCTCCTCCTTCTTCTTCCTTAGTTTAAAAATAACGTAATGTTAAAGTTAAACTACATATATTCTTCATTGATAAATATAATAGGTTATAAGATATACATAATCATACTAACTCTTCGCAGACCTTTCGCAGAGCTACACATAATTAATTTCGGTATGTTACTATGTATATTATTTTCATTCGTTCACTCGTTATAGTTCAATACAGCAAAAATTTATTGCAGAAAAACTAAAAGGATTATGACCCATGATAGATATATCTTCCTGATCCGTTACTCGTCACTCGTAGCTCGTCAGTGGTAGCTCGTCATTCGTCAGTGGTAACCGTTCATTCGTAGCTCATCACTCATCTTACGTAGCTCGCTAATCGTAGCTCGTTATTCGTCACTCGCTAACCGTCAAGGATTGCACATCGGCCTATATCCGGCGTGCTAGGCCGAATTCTGTAATTACTCGCCCGAGGCGCGTTGTGCATGAAAGGACCTTAATTTCGTCGACAATTATCCTGAAGACGCACGGAAAATCTAGAGAGCAATGTTGCTAATTTTTTTGCGACAAGTTATAAGCGAAAGCGGGTGTCGTTATGACTATGTTCTCTATAGTTTGAGCGTAGTGGGTATAAATTGTCTTTATGCCTTACAAATTGGTTCTCACCAAAGAAGAATGCCTGAAGTATGCCTAGGAGGTTGTTTTTATTTCCTTATAGCCCATTGACGTAGATCCTACATGTTAACAAATGAACATGTATATTATTACTAGTACTGTGAAGATAAAGAAAGCGTTAACGGAAGATTAGTTTTACCACCAAAGATCGCGCAACAATCATAATAATTCCTAAGGATCTTGATACTTTAATATATTTTTAAACCATAAAACGTAGAATGCTTGTTAATGTTCACTTAATTAAGCTGCGAACTGGCACCGGACACCATTGAAGTTATATACCTTAGTTATTACCAAGATATAAGTATTAGTAATTGTATATGTATTAATACTGATTATATAGAAGACTACGGCATACGACTATATAGAATACGGCGTTTAGTTAAACATATTTCAAGTGTGGTTAAGATATGTAGCGTATAGGGTTACATGCGTCTTAACCACACTTCAAATATGTACAACTAAATGCCCTAAGACTTAAAATCGGTTTTCGCGCGTATTCGTACCATACACCTAAGCTGTATAAACTCTAATTTAATTATCTAAGCGTAGCTCATCCCTGTGTGCGCTAAGTATATTTCCATTTCAAAACTGAAATTCCAAAATTGTTTAAGCTTTTTCTTAAAGAATCTAATTAAAATTCGTGTTTTATTAAATAATTTTATTACTGCCAGCAGTTTTGAATTTTTCTTAATTATGCTCAATTTTTATTTCAGGAAGTCTAATAAAGCTAAAATAGTAAAACAAAAATGTATAGATACCGATAAAATTAACATTTATTATAAATAAATAATATTCTATGGATGGTAAGGTAGTTCTTTGACCCAACAGGTCTAGGATCGTAGTTATCAGTCCGTGAAGCAACTGAGTATCATTTGAACAGCTGTGGTTGCCGGTGGACGTTACAACCGTTTAAACCGATGAAGATTTAAACCTTTTACGGTTCGGCTCCAGAGGCACCACTGCCACACCTATTTCTGCCTTATAACAGCAGGTTAGGTCAGGAAGACATACTTAGCCGAGGCGTTCCAACTGAGTTCTCAGGGGTAGTAACGAATTTGTGGTATGATGGTGAGATAAGAAGGAACTTCGATCCTGTCTTGGTTTGATTACAGATGGCCATGGGCGGCAGTAACCACTTGCCAATAGGTGGACTGCATGCTCGTTTGCTACCTCCCAGTCATAAAAAACCCATTAACATAAAAATAATCGTATTTCTAAGGATTAAACTGGTATTGGTATTAACTGCGAATATTGCTCGTACGTATATATACATATTTATAAGTATAAATATTGTAACTATCGACCTTAAAAAGTAATACTTTAAACAATAATTTAAATCACGCGCCAATATAAAAGCTTTAGAATACACATGCCATTTTAAATCGTATGATCTAAATAGATATTCGATTTTAACTAGAACGGCGCATATTGACAGATGAAATTAGCGTTCGGCTCGCCTGGCTCTGTTTACCGTGAAATGCAACAGCAATTTGGAAGGATTTATTGAATTTGGTCACTGAATTATTAAATACCTCCGATTCAAATTTTCAAATAACGCAAATATGTTGTAATTGAAAGAACTCGTATATCCTTTTAAATTAAATCAGTTGAAACTCTCTTTGATTTAGAAATATATTTATATATGGAGTTGCGACGGAAAATGTAATCAAAATCGCTTTGACTTCTATTAGTAGTTAAGATAAAATATCTATCATAATAATTCAACACGAACGAATATTCTGTGATCCATCGATTTATACTACTAATAAGGCTATGATAATGGGTTCTTCGAAAAGCACAAAAAAGATCGCCTCTAAAGCCGGCGATGCATCGGCGACCCCTCTGGTGCTGCAAATGTCCATAGGCGGGCGATGATCACCTAACATTAGGTGACCTATATAAGTAATTGATTAAACGCAGCTTTATAAAACTTCATCGTTGCATAGTGTTAGAGATTGTGAGAAATGGTGACAGACAGATAACGCAACTGGAAGTCTCGTGGAAACTAAGAATGGGTTAGATATTCATAATATCGAAATAATTACAGATTCATTTGCTCACTCTCGCTGAATAAATTAGGAAAATAGCCTATATTTTGATTGAAATGTTTAGAAGTCCTAATATTTATAAAATACTCTTCAAATTAAAATGAAAGGAACTACGCAATTAATTCTAAAAAGATAAAATTATTTCAATAATAATCATTAACGATTGACTTTGATTATAAATCAAGTAAGCTTAGGACCAAATAGTAACATTCATATTAGGTAGGTATCACTATATAACGAAACTATATAAGAATATAGATACATATAGATCACTTTAAACGAAAATTTAAATCAATTTCGTTAAACACTTAACCTCGGCATTATTATTTTCAACTCTCAAATCCTGTTAAATTGTGTTCCAATTATATCATACGACAACGACGCGGCATTAGAGGAGATTAAAGAAACGTTCATTTAGATTTTATTTTACTCACACGCTGAAATAGTCTGATTGATATGATATTTACTTAGGTTGCTGAAGGTTAGGTCTATAAGATTAGATTATTATATGTAGATGTTATTTAGAGATTGAAGATGGTGGAGGCACCACCGCCACTGCCTTATAACAGCAGTGTTTTTGCTGCTGTGTTCTGGTTTACAGGGTGTCAGGCAGACAGACTTACCTGAGGCGTTCCAACTTAGTCCTCAGGGGTAGCAACGCATTTGTGGTCGACCCAAGAAACAACTTCGATCATGTCTTGGGTTAATTATGTCCACGGATGGCAGTGACCACTAACCATCAGGTGCACTGTATGCTTGTTTGATTTACATAGTTTTCAAGCTTGAATTTTAAAATAAATGTCCTTAAAATTGATATTTTTAATAATATTATAAAATAATTAATCATCAGTAAAAACGACTGTGACTCATATACAAAACATTTTATTTTTATTTAAAAAAGTGACATGGAAAATAAATAAACAATATAAAGAATTTTAAACTAGTTTAATGTGAACTGCACCTTTTGAGACAACGTAGAGAAAAATTATCAATCTATGAGACACTGCACAAAAGAACGCTGACAAAATCGAAGTGCTGAATCCCATTTACACTAATCGTTACGACGCCACGTCACGACTCCATTCACGTCAAAGCGCAGCCATTACCCGTGATTAAATTTCACTTACTATCCGCCCCGGCGCCTTGCAATTTTCACCTGAAAAGCCTTAATTTTCCATAAGAAACGCGTGAAGGACTCCTCAAAGCCCTCAGCAATTTCGAACTTAATTCACCGGAAGCTTTTTTAACGCGAACTTTAGGAAGCGAACGATATTTCGTGAAATGTCCCGCTGAAAGACTTTCAATATGGCGTCCGTAACGTTCGAGCAACGAGTGACATTTTTCATTTGCTGGTCTTCGTTATAGAGAATATTTTCTTTATTGAAGCAATTTTTACCAAATGCGAGGTTGGGTAGCCAAAGCAATACTGTCATACCCTGAATTTGTTTCACAACTTACGTTTTCACACTGGTGAATACTGATTCGAAGGGTGAAGTAAAGCTTTATGGAATATAACTTTTACAAGAATCAAATGCTTTTATTCATTATAAGGTATACAAGTACACCTAATGAACGTCATATACATTTTCTTTAGTCAGTGGTCATCGGCTTTCAACGCCTTCACAAGGCCATGGTAGACCTATAGAAATAAGGGGAAAATCCTCCAAGCACTCTTTTAAAATACGACATAAATTAATAACTGCAAAAGCTGCAATTCAGTTTATTATATTCAAGAAGCAAACTAGCATGCAGCTCGCTTGGTGATAGTAGGTCACTGCCGTGCAACATCTGTGATCAACTCCAGATAGCATTGAAGTATGTCTGAAGTCAACATCAAATGCGTTGTCACCCCTGGGGACTAATTTACAACGCCTCGATATGTATTTCTATTACTCACCCTTCAATCAAGAAGTTGCTAGCTGAACACTGCCGTTATGCAGTAAAGAGTAGAGTTCAAGATACTACACGCATACCGGGTTGATATTAAAAATTACTTGAAAAATAAAAAAGCTTTTGAACCCACATCTGAGCAAGACTTATGTAAGTCACATATTATAGTGTAGGAGAGCCGTTTTGACTTCTGATCATTACGCCCATCGTCTTGTTTGCGTATACTGACATCCGCGCTTATCCTACCGAAACAAAATTGATTGATTGAAGGCGACTTCTCTACGCATACATCCCCAGTATTCAGATATACATAAGTACGTAACAATATGTACCTAGAAAATCTACATCAATTCTATATATATATATATATATATAACATATCTGTAAGTGATTGCCGTCTGTACATAG
>DWNJ01002959.1:0-10014 GCA_018250275.1 Udranomia eurus
CCATGTAACTCGAATTTCTTTCTTCAGTTACTATTTTCTTTTTACAATATTTACTCATAAAAAAATATAATAATACGGTTATGTTATACGGTCCGTGATCAAATCAAATCAAATCATCACATTTTTGTCATCTTTATATTCATCTGAAGTAAAGCGAATGTTTATAAGTATCGCTGGTAAATTTTAGTATTGATAAATTTTAGTATGAATAATATTGATGTGTACAGGAGTTTAGGTTGTAATCGTGATTGACAATTAACTTAACAGAATTAACTTATAGGGGATTTGTTATATTTTTACTTACGTACTTGAATGAAAATGAATATAATTATATAATTGAAATTATATAAATGTAGAGCCGACCGGCTCAAAAACATAGTTGCATTTAGGTAGCTCCATGCAGTCTGCGCATTTACCGTTATAAATGTTGTACGTCATGTCTACACGTCCAGGTAACGCTGATCCTTTAAGCAAAAACCAGGCTTCAAAGAAACTAGGCGTCACAGAACATCTGAGGGTCCTCCTCATGGAATACTAATCAGATCACTATGCTTAGCAGGCTGGATACGTTGCAGCACGAACTTAAACCCACATGATTTTGTATATAGACGTTTTTGACCTGTTTAGACCTATTTCGGGAAGTTCCATGATTTATATTTTATTTACTACATCGAATTTGTTACCTTAGATAGGTATAATTTGGGACTTTTGATGGTTCATTCTATGACAACTGATAACCGACTTACTTGACACTTTTTATTTTGGACCATTTATACAATATCTTTATAAATTATAGCCTATGTATTATGCTGATGTGTATGTCGTGATGTTGAATTTAAATCTGTTTAGAAATCTTTGCGTGAAAGAGTAACAAACATCAGGGAGAATCCCTCACAAACTTTCGTATTTATATATTAGTAGAATATGATAGATTAGGTAACAAAAAAACCTTAAAAGTTTCACCTCGCGGGTTTGTTTATTAGCGCTCGAAAGTTCAGTACCCGCCTACGATTGGGTGCAATGAACTGCTATTCGCCACCTTACACTGCAAATACCAGTAAAGATTTTAAACGTAACACTTGTTTTTTTTTCTCGTTAACATAATAAACATTTCGTTCGCTCGTTCGAATTATATAATTGATCCCGTTAAAATAGTAAATACAAATATATAGCCTGTGCAAAATAGCTCTCTCTAAATAATCTAAATAAATCTCTCCCTTCACAATACCAGATGCTTGTGTAAGAAATGTATTAATGAATTCGGTACGAGTACTACTTTACATATATTATAACAAACAAATCATATAACAAACGGCCATATAACGGTATAACAAACGGCTTGTCGCTAGAATTCTTTTACTTCATTTTAAATCGTCTCTATTATCTATCCAAAGTTTAAATGTTAGTATGTGGGTAGTGTTAGGTTCCTTGAGTATACACAGAAAAGCATTTCCCATACTTATTAAAATCAAGACAGATCCTCTAGAATTATTAGCTTTACACGAGTCTAAATTGAAAACCCTTAGAGGTTGTAATCCGTACGATCCCATAAGTGTGGTTGATGCGCAAGATAGAGATGTTACCGGCAATCTGTATAATGCAGGTATTCTGTACAATACCTAGATAATGTATAGAGTACCTGGGGCGTCCAGGCAATGTATGAAATATTATTGTCCATTACATACATTACCAAGGTAATGTATACAATTCCTAGGGATTGTATAGAGTACCTGATTTGCAATGTGTCAAATAGATAATTTATCAATGTTAACATGTATTGAGCCCATTGCGTAATCTTTACTTTTGTTAATTTTCGTTACTGAATTATGTTACGTTATTTTTTTGGTAACTTTATTTTAAAAAAACTAACCTAACCTAATTTCCTAATGTTTATTGCCTGTCTCGTCTTCCACATATATTACCGGCTGCTCATTGGATATTCTGTAGAATACCTAGGCAAAGTATAAAATAAATAATATTTCATACATAACCTACACGTTTTAGGTATACATTACCTAGGTATTGTATAGAATACCGGATTATACAGATTGCCGGTAACAGATACACCGTCGGTCACGGACGCGGGCCAAACGTGACTACCGCTAGCCGAGTATTGCACAGCACAAATGGCTGTTATCTAAAACTCCAATTATTTTCAAAAAATAAACTACCTTTTGTTCACGAAATACACCGTCTGAGAAATAAGTTTTGTCCAATTTGAGCCAATTATTATGATTGCTTCTAACTGCATTGCGTTAATCTTTCGCTGTTTAGGATGCATTAAGTCGTTACTTGAGTTGTTGACTGTAATTATTTAGTCTCTAGACGTGTACAGAATGCGAAGATTTGAATGTCCTATTCATTTTCAATTATTTACAACATAACTCGCTCCTTAGTTAAAATGATGTTGTAAGCGCAATATCAAAACAACAGTCGCAGGGATTATGTTGCCCCTCCGTTCGCATACGCGCCCATATCATATTGTCCTAGTGAGAAATTAGATTTAATGTGTGCTTCTTTGTTAGAGAGAAGGACACTCGGACCCGGGGGTTGTCGGCATAGTAGTCGTTGAGTTTAGCTGGAGTCCGTAAGGAGCCTTTAAAACATATACACTGGTTGACTAGTAACCAATATCTCTTATCTCTCTTGGCTGGAGAAACGTAGTGGATCATGGTGATGGCCTACAAACTCTTGCCGAAGAGCAAACTATTTGCACAAGATGATTCTAATTTCGATTTGAGTGAACGAAGATGTCTAATCTAAGGATCAACGTATATTAACGTAGATCTACTCGAGTGGAAATTTATTTATTTATTTAATGACACCCATCACAAATATCTATAAATTAGGTGAAGCATTAACTTAGTCCTATTATTAGCATAGTGTGTCGCTCGAGAGTGAGATTTAGCACAGTCATCTTTTATAGTGTATTATTTATAGGAGCATAAAACTAAAATTTATTAAAATATAAATAAATGAGATGTTCCTTAATTGTCAATGTTTAATATGAATACACCTTCTGGTCAAACAGTCGCATACAACATAAAAATATAACAATATTTTTTCAGATATCAAATACTTTGAAAGCTTAAACTTAAGCTTAGCTTAAAGTAATGTGAAAGTAGTGTAGTTAAAAAAACACGTGAAATTAATTGACATCGACTAAAGAAGTAAGAATTCCAATGACAATTTATAACAATTTTTTTATTATCCCGTATAAGAATTGGTTCGTTATGTTCTCTTTTAAGCTCTTATAGGTACTGCAAGTTGGCATATCAAACTTCAACTACGAATTGTATACATACTTAAGTTCGGCAAAAGCCCAATGGGTAGTGTGCCAGAGAGATCCATCCTTACTTCCATTGCACTATTGACGTGAACGCACTCCTAACATTTGAGCTTAGCCGGAATTGGTTAACAAAATTACTAGTATTGCAAAATGCTTGTAAAAAATAGTCATTTGTTTTATTTAAAGTCAATTGGTAATGGTATACTATTATAATTTAGAGAATGTTACAATCTACGCTAGCGGTTCTCTGCCTAATCTGCGCTGACCCTAGGCAACAGCGGCGTAACGGGATCTCATTTGCGACGAGAGAATGAACGCACACCTTCCATTTCCTTAGTGTTTCAAATGTATCCCATTTGGGGTTAAGTGTTTTAGAAATTGTTTTATGACTTTCTCATTGCTTATTGTTTGCAGACGATGTGTTCCTAACATAAATAGTTTTTGTTGTATTTGCGTGTTTTGTAAATTGGGTAGGTGAGTTCAAAAGAGTCGTATGAAGTCGTCCTTAATATAATGCAACTAAAACTTAAAGTATCTTTACCCTCTCATTTGTTTATATGATTTTACAAAGCAAGAAAATAAGGATTAGTTAGCAAATAAACACAATACCGACTATTAAAACAGTTTGTCTTCATCTGTACACAAGTATTCCCTGAAGACAAAGCACCGTTATAAGGAATTGCAGTTGACACAAGCCATTATTCCCTCGCATTACCATTATTTGCGTAACGTCGTCTCCACGAATATTGTAATGTCTCTAACGCAGTTCCAGTGCGTTAACACATTGTTCAGTGCGTCGTGATTCGCGGCATTATGTGTTTTGCCGTAACGGCATGTGGTAGATTGCCTTGAGTAGGTCAGGTGGGAGCATTAGGATCTATTGATCGTCGTATTTGCCAACAAAAGTGAAAGGTAAAGATCCTTTGGAGCCAGTTCCAAATTTAGTCTGTAGCTGTACGCATCTAATTCAACATGTGCGTGCTGCTCAGACTGTTTACGATGATATTCGGTCTCAATGGAGGGGCATGCCGACGGAAGGTCGCGGTTTCTAAACGGCTCAATATTATTATGACCTTACTCATAATTGCTGAGGTCGTAATGATATTTGATGGATGCTTGCCGTGATACAAAACGATGCTGTTGTAATAAATCAAAACGGCGTGTTCAATTGATGCGTTTTAGTCGGCGCATCAAATAATTAGCATGGTGGGTATGTTGTTGTGGGGACGGTTGCGAATTTTCAGACGAACAACACTTAAATACTACCGAAATTTGAAACGAATCGATTACCGACTCATACTTGCCGTTACTACGAATACTTGTTGATTGCCTCTGCGGTTTTCATAGCTGGGAGCTTGCGCAATGCTCTTAGCATAGTTACAGGTGTTGGTGCAAGAACATAAATTGCGTCCACTTTTTTACTTATTTGAAGTGCTACATCATAACTGAACTACATACAAATGAATATTTTTGATGTACTATAGGCATTCAACAGATTTCAAATGGTATTTTACAATAATCACCTTGACGCTTACTTCTGATATAATTATCAATCCTGTACCATCATTGTCGTTTTTTGAGAGGCATCAAGTCATTAGGCCTTCACACGTGTTTCACCTTCTGTTATTGATACGACTGTCGGCTGGCATTGTTATAACCATGAACGTGAGAGATGATCCGTGGAGCAGTTACCGATTGCCACACCGCATTCGCTATCAAGAATTATTTCTTTGTTTAGGTTTTTTTTGTTCAACAGAGTGTATTTGATGTGAAACATCTAATGCGGCGGTCATAATGGCTGTTGGCCTGGCGACATTGTCTCCACTACACATATACATATGTGTGTATGTGAAGCAATATATTTAAATTTAAACCCTCTCAATCTTTAAGAATATGTTTGATTGTTGATTGTATTCTTTAAAGTATCTCAATATTTTGTTTCTGAATTTGAATACTTTATTCAAGTTGGATACTTTATTTACTGAACCGTTCTGCATTTCTGTACCGAATGTTTCGGTGAATCTATCACATCCGCCAGGCGTCCAGCGGCGTCTTAGTTTTTTCTTCCTTTTAATTTTAAATTCTAAGCAGAGGAGGCCAATCAATTCGGGTTCGTCTTGGTATTCGCACGCTTTCTTGACGGTTTCACGTCTAGACATTACGGGACAGTAGACGTGACGAGTTTTTCGTTTATTTTATTTAACTCTACGACTCGACTGCGACGCTGTGCTCATCTGAAGCAGTGTAATTCGTTTTGTTATTACAGTTTCTTGCAAGTCGTGATGAGACCGTTGTTGGTCGTCACCGGAATATCCAAGCGGTAGGCTCGAGCGTGCCTTTCGCAAGTTTTTACGTTGTTTCTTCCAAACTCATTCGAATCAATTGTTTCTTATATCAAATTGCTATTTAGAAAATATCACATACCGCAGCACTCCTGTAAAAACTTCTATTCCTCATCACCCTGGTAAGAGTGGTATTTTAAAATTATTGAAAAAAAAAATCTGTTTTTAAATAAAAAGGCTAAAAGTATAGTTTGTATGTACCAAAATTTCAAAACGACAGTAACGTACTAACTTTTCCATACTTAAATCCTTAATTTCATGTCTACCTTTTATTTTTTACGCTAGGGGATGACGAAAGAGTTAGGCAGGACAGCCAGTATAAATATTACTTACTTTTGGTGTGATCAAGTAACAATTAAACAAACACAACGTTTGATATTCATGACACCAATGACATGACACATAGAAAAACACATACACTTCCTGCCGCCTAATTTGTTATCAAACTCAAATACTTTGTGGCTATAATGGAAATATAGTTAAAGTTCATTCAACTTAGTTTCGCTGCCTCATAGCGTCGGAAGTCATGTGTAAATTATCATTCTATTGTAAAACGAAATTCCGTTTACAGTTTCTTATATTATCATATTGACGAAATTGTACTATCGTAAATGTACACACCATAGCACAACATCCATTTGTAACTTGGATAAGTTATAATTAATTAATAGCAGCTCTCTATGAGATGTTCCGCCATCGAGTAGTTTAATGGTCGGGCGCGGTACTTAGAAGTAGGTATCGGGATCCCGTTAGTCTAGGTATCACGATCGAGCTAGTTTATTGGAAAGTGAGTCGCTCGAACCGTGGCCGGTGGCCGGCGCGCGTCTGCGGGCTTCCTGTAATCCGAGGAAAATGGTCAAGCCGACATCTCATTAGTGTGAGGCTGGTTTTGCTAAGTAATTACCCGGTCCGATGTGGAATTGAAATCGCTGTATAATTGACCAGCGTGTTTTCGCCGTCAACAATACGTATGTCTGTTGATTGTCTCTAGTTGTAATTTTTTAACGAGTGATACTGTTTTTATTTAGACCGATTTTAATTCTATTAGGCGATACGATTAAGCTGATTCTATGAAGTCAGGGCACTATCTTCTCAATGGCCTCTGGTTTCGTTAACCTTTCTTCTTTATATTTATATTTCCTTAACAATTACGTTTTTTTCAATCTTTCTTTTGAATTATTTCTATTTTTTTATTTAATTACATAGAGCTAAAACCTAATATTCATTTAAAATATTTATTCACAACATTTACAAGTTACATTATCTTACTTTACTAAAAAAAATCTTACGATTCTTCTCATTTTACTTGAAACTCTTAACTTATTTTAAAGTTCTTGATTACATCCACCGTTATCACCGAATCAGCGCCTCCCACCGAAAATCTCTCGGTTCGTTTCCGACGTAAACGATGAAAACAAAAGCGTGAAATATGATAGCTTGATAGTTAATTGATGTAGTCGGTGACCCGTTTAAATTTGGCTTACATCCCGTTTACAGGAATAAATATAATACGAGAACAAGAAAGCGGAGGAAAATGTACGTCAACTTTTATCTTTTAATGTAAATCATTGCTTTTCCTGTAAAAATAATATATACCTATGACTTAAAATTAATGTAAATAAAAAAGTCAACTTATTTCATCATTTAAATATATATAAATGAATCTCTCTTTCCCTAAGATAATTTAAAATTAGAATTGCACGTCCAACTATTGCTGTAGTTCAAATTCAGTTCAATAAAACGGCAGTTTCATAGGTAATGACCATACGTATAAAATATAATGTTTTCACACAAAAAGTGCGTGTTAAACGCCGTTATATCTGCTCGTATGCTAGTTAACCATAGCACGGGCGTGTAGCCCTGACGCGGACTGTTAATGGACAAGTGACACAGATCTTTAACACACTTCTACTCCACTACAGATGCAATTTGTATTGCAAATACTGCCTCTATTTGTACATAGAAACATTCTTGCTGTCAACTATCGTTTAATAATATAAATATTATGATTGATTCTTGTCAGAAACAACTGAAAAGGTGGTAGAATTCGGTATATAGTTCAATTCGCCGTGAAGCAATATATTTTAATGCGAGGTTTTTAGTAGTCGTTGTCAGTAATGGATTTCAGTTCTACTTGACGTCGGACTCGGATGACCATGGGCTGCACTGATTTTAATATCATGTAGTCTGTACGTTTGACTGTTTATTTTAAGTTACATACTACAAACTATGCCTAGATTAGGTATGTTAAAAATAAAGTGTATTTTTCTCGGGAATTATCTTGGTTCTAAATAATTTTAAAGATTCTAGTTATTTACGACAATGCTATAAACGTGTAGTAATGTATATACGATTCAGTACCATGAGCAAATGTACCATTCGGTTTCGTAACATAATCGCCAGTGTTGTCTAATGGCAGTTGTATTACAAACGCGCGTGACTCGATGCATGTGGGAAGAGACGTTACATGTGTTAAGTAATTTTATTAATCACATATTGGCATAGTACGTGTTCGGCGGGACAGGTGCGCATGGTGCGCGGGAGCACGCCGAGATGCGGCGGTGCTAGGGAGCCGGCGCTTTCACTCTCGCTGGTGTGACAGCGGGCGCGGCAACCTTCCACAGTGCTGCCGCGCCGTCGACGCCGCTCGCACCGCTTCACTCTCGCGAACCGCAGCGACCGATCTACGTCCTGTGTCAATCGTATGCTTGGCTGCGCATGGGCTCGCCTACTCGTTGCTCTGCTGAATATCGAGATCGCGTTGTGAAAAACGTCAGCTATTTTTAGATTAGGTGTTACTTCAGTTGGGTGATGTTCACGAAATGTTTTTGTCGTAAGACGATCCTTGCAGTGGAGTTCGAAATCCCATTAGGGCTTTTCGGCTATTGTTGCCGCTTTGCCGTTTGGCTCGTGTGTTATGTGACATTGTGCAGTGTTTAAAAGAGTGATTTCACTGAAGCCATGTTTGGCCTCACGTGGTGGTGTTTCTAGTTTGTTTGCGACCTAGAGAAAGTCGTTAATTCCGCTGTCCGAGACGATTCAAGTTTCCCCCATGTGCAAATATTTATCGAGACTCGGTTTCATAACTTTCGTTAGAATATATTCGAGCCATATCATATTTAACTGCGAATATTGGATATCGAAACCTGAGCTTTTGTGGATAACAGACTCGTATTCGTTCACGCGTTAATAAATTAGAAACTGGAATTTTGTTTAAATGGAATATTAATATAGTAGATGCATGTTTTATATTTGGCCGTTCGTAGATTAGCGATACAGTGTCAAGGTTGCCGGAGCAGACTGGACAGATGTCTCTACATAGATGGCTGATGCGCCGCGCATTACGCTCGGTGCGACGCTCACTGTAAATAAATAATGACCTAATTGTACCTTGCGTCTTGGCTAATTCGGGTACTGATTGACATACTCACCTTTTGTATAAATTGTCGAACGTGACGTGAATTGAATCTGTATCTACAAATTGTTTACTCTCATTCAATATTCAGCGGTGAAACTTGATGCAAGTGCAGTGCATACTTTCATAGATTTCTAGAGAGCCCTTTCTCTGATGTTAGTCGCCGTTCGCTTCAGTATATATTCAATTCCTAAGTTAATTTGTCCAATAGGTACGTCGTAACATACAATTGCGTAATGAGACAGTTGAAAATGACTTGAAATGATGAAACATGTGCTACATACAAACATGCCTCATTACGACGAAAGTTTTATTCACGATGACAATCAGAACCAGAGAAGAAATAAGCGAAGCTACAGAGTGTATAAAACTGGTCTAAAGCCATTAAGTTTTTTGGAATCTAATGAAGTCATTCATGTATTAGAAGAAAGAGGAACCTCGGCGATCAAAAAGAATATAAGAAATATTAAATCCCGGGGTAATCGTCAGAAGCCATCACAAACATCAGAACAATCCAATGGCCAAAATTCCTACTATTATAATCTGCGTAAAACCCCTGATATAGTTATAGACCATTGTTCACGGATCAGCGTATTCGATCCAAATAAGTTTTACGATATTCGGAATAACAATTTGCCTACACTAACCCCATGTAAAAGTTTTGATAACTTGACACTAAAACAAGGGAAGAGGAATAAAACGAAAGAGAAGATACGGAATGGGTCCAGTCTCCTGAATTTAACGGATGAAAATTTGAAACATTACATTTCGCCGCAGGACGATCGTTTGGTGGCGACGCAAAAAGAGGAAATTAAAAACTCGTATTCCATAGTAGAAGCTCAAAGGAAACGTCCACAGCGTCGTTTTTCAAGAAGTACTGCCGCACCGGGCGCTGGTGTGTATCGACCGTTCAACGGGGACACTTCCAATGACAAAAAATGTTTAAGGGGTACGTCGTCAGTTGCATC
>DWNJ01002960.1:0-10013 GCA_018250275.1 Udranomia eurus
AAAATATTAATTTGTAACTCTTATCGTCACTAAATTTCCGCTTACATGTATATTTTATGTACAACACATTTTAATGTTAATAAACAATGATTTATCAGATAGAAATAGTGACAAGAACATTGTTTTTTGCAAACAATATCATTACGACATTTTTATGTAATTAAATTATTTCTCTAAATATGAATTATACGCCATGTTTTAAATATGATATATTTAGTCGAATTCCATCAAAATACATGAAACATAATTATATCGTATCGTATGAGTTAGAAACTCATCTGTTAACAAAACTTGACAGTTTTGATCACAGACTATATTTGATTTTAATACATAGAACTGACATTTAACTTAATAACATTATCAATTTAGCATTGGCTTTGACTGACCTGACTGACATTTTATCAGCAATCATTGTTTCCATCTGCGCGTTTGCATTGTAATAGGATTTTAACGAGCATTTTACTTTTATAAATGCTGTTAGGTTTACATAAAGGTTCGTAAAAATGAAAATAACAAGATACAAAAAGGTGCAGAAGTATCTCAAGTTCTACTATAATAACTACGGTTTCCATCAGCCGTATCAAGTGCTGATCGATGGCACGTTCTGTTTCGCAGCGTTCAAAGTGAGTTATTCTCTTGCAGGTGCCTAGATTTGATTACTGCTCAATAACGAAGTGAATCGTGAAATTTGTAAAACGTAAACCTAATAATGGATAGCAAGTATAGACGTATGGGTCGTCTGATAGACGTAGTAGACGCAGAGTGGCGCGCCGAGCAGTTGCCTCACGAGGACATCCAGGTGCCCCTGGAGGAGCTGCCCGACCCTGAGGCGGACAGCGCTGACTCCCACCTCACGATTAAGGAGCAGAGTATGCGTTGGCAGGAGAATTTCCCTGAACCCGCAAGCATTAATCAAAACTAGGTACCTCTCTTTTTAACTTTTAAAAAATCATCAACTTAAAACTAACTGTATAGATGGTAACTGTAAAATCTGTATTAACCATGATAGAAGAAACTCTTTTCATTTAGTGTTAAGTCAGTTACAAAATCTTAATCCCTTATCCACACACACTTCTATTAAGATTAAGATTTATTTTATATACCTTATTCACAAACTCTGACTGTCTTTGTAGAAAAGGAATAATTTTAGTTTGCATGTGAACCTCATTAATTTATTTTTACCCACTACCTCACCCACAAGTTATACATTATACTTTTGATGTCTACCTATTGTCTCACTTATTATTATTATAAATGTTATCTTATTCATTATTTAACTCATTTTAAATAAACACTCTCAAACATGGTTAAATCTTCTTAAATGTTACAGTTACCTCAAATTTTACATCTTAAGATGAAAATGAAATTCATCGAAATTGATTTATTTTCCAGGAACAAATTAATATTAGAGAACAGATACCAAAATATCTAAACGGACAAGTGAAACTATTAACTACTAGATGTATTGTAATTGAGACAGAAAAAATATCCAAGAAAACACACGGTGCTCTTACCATTCTGAAGCAGTATGGCATCCATGAATGCGGACATAAAGAACCTATTGCTGGAGCTCATTGTATCATGTCAATGGTAGGTAAAAGAAATGACAAACATTACATAATAGCAACCCAAGATAGAGATGTACAAGAGAAATTAAGAAACAAAGCGGGAGTCCCACTTCTTTATTTCCATAACAAATCCCCCACTTTGGAAAAACCTTCAAAAACTAGTTATAATAAAGCAGGCCAAGTGTTGGAGTCAGATTCTAATATCTTTATAACTGAAACGCAAAATGAGGCAATAAAAAGTATGAAGAAAGCTCTCGGAATAGAAGAAAAGGTTGAAGAAAAAAAGGTTATAGTTAGAAAGAAGAAAACCCACAATCCAAATCCACTTTCTTGTAAGAAAAAGAAGAAACCTATCAGAGACATGGCACAAAACAAGGCGCAGGGAGTGAAGGAAGGCAAAGTGAGGAAGAGAACAAGGTCAAAACTTAAGAATGTACAATTGCAAACATAAATAAAGCTCTTCGAAATATTATACCATCTTTTATCTTTAAACATAAATATAATGCCCTGATTACTGATTAACTGCAACAAAATAGGATATAATCTTTGTGAAAGTTGTAAAGTTGGTTTTGACATGTGAATGTTTTGTAATTACATAACCTTTGGAAAAACTGTTTTTATTGAATTCAATTCTATATACCTACATTCAATAACACAAAGTCTATAATTTTTTTACAATTTTTCACCACATAATTAAAAAATTGCACATTATTATAAATACATATTTTTTTTGTAATATTTAATGTTACAAACAAATAATTAAATTAATAGTTACAATAAATAATAATAATAAGTCAACGTAATGATCAATTGGACTTAAAAGGCCACAGCAATTTCAGCCGATGAACTCCAAAACTTAGTATGTGGATTAAAGGCAAGTTACTCAGATATACACTGTGAAAATGTGTCAATATATCGTAGCTCTCGTCCGGCTCGAACACTTCTTGACCATTAGGTGAATCCTAAAAAGTATAACTTGGATTTTGTAAGTAGGTAAGATCCATAATCAAGATATAAATTAAAGATTAGTAAAGACATCTCCTAATCTTATAACAAGAGTGCCTAACCCCGCAGAGAGTAGCTTGTATCCATTTAAGAGTAAAAAAATCTATTTTAATTAAATATAGATCTTTATTGTGATATGTGTAGTGCGTGTGCAGTATTTAGTTATCTCGGAACCTTGTTCACGCCTCAGTGCTTAACACGGGTCTCTCCTCACAAATAAGGAACACTAGGAGCATATAGGCCACGTAGGTACCATCCATCGTCCATGCGAGTAATTTGTTTTTTTAATATTCCTATACTTAGTTTAAACTTAATTAAATGTATAAAGGGGCACAAATCATATTTCAAAACTATTGAAACGGATTTGGGAAGAGACTGGCAGTCGATTCGGTAACCTCAATCACGGCGTCAGCCAATATTCACCTCAATCGTGTGCCGAATTAATATTTCCTTAAAATAATTCCAAGTTGATGTGGGCGACGACCAATAATACCATTTGAAGTACAAATGAGTTTTCATATACAAAGTCAGTAGACAAGCTAGCTTGAATGCAGTAAACTCCCGTTGTGCTGCGTAATCGATTGTCTCCGTTATCAAACTAATAATAAAAGCCTTCTCTGATAAATTATAGTTTTCTATTATTTTCCTTTTCACGAGGATATTTCCTACAAAATAGGGACAACGGAATGATTCATTCCTTTAGTAAATAATTTTCAATTGAAACAAAGATTAGTTCTTGATTCTAGGATAGCATTTCTACTAGATTTTTAGCGAGCACTACTTATTTATCTAGAATAACAAACCCAAACACTTTTTCAAGTCATCTTTGGGGTCAAAACCACTTGCTGCGATGATTTCAATCACATCATCTTCACTAAACACAGTGTTTAACAGAAGACAGGGTTTGGGCTCCTTTTCAGGTTGTTTAAACGGAGGCGCCTGGTTGTCGTTTAGCGAATTAAAGTAGGACGGTGCGGATATTTGAATTTTCAGTATACTTTCCTCAGGTTTAATAGGCTTTATGGGAGCTGAAGCTGAAATCCCTGGAGCGTGGGAAAACATAGTGGACTCGAACAATTTTTCACCGCTATTTCGAATCACACTCGGTATACATACTCGACAGATTGAACAAATTATAAGACACGACGTCAAAAATAACACGAATATTTTACATTGTCACAAAGGACGTGTCTTTTTTGTTTACCATCAAAGATATTTGAAGAGTACCTAGAGACCTACGAGTAGTATTAATCCTATTTTTATCTCCTAACTAGTTTTGGGAATGTTGTCCTGATTTGAAAAGTGTGTTAGGAAACACTTATTACTCATACGCTTCTCAAAAAGGCTGGAATGCCTGCCTCAGGGGAAGAAACTTATCAATTGTCTATCTAACTTCAGTCCTGTCTGGTATCCAATGTACACGGCCACCACTTACGTGACCACTTATCAGTAAGAGGACTGCTCCTTTTCTACTTTCATGTTATAAAAAAATTGAGATTCTTATATTTTAATGTGCCTGGAGCCCTCATATAAAAAAAGTATCTATTAATCCTTTAACAAAATAAAATGTTACAAACTTTTTGTACAACACAACTTTATTTATATAGGAAACAAAGGATCGTAGTGCCTCAAGTATATACTTGAAAACTATTGTTTACAAGCACCTTTAAAAATTAATGTTACACGTAATATTTACACGATTTCAACATTAGGAAACTATCATCGTTGCTTCTTTTTATTATAGTTATGTTCTTTTTGTTTCGTGTATTTCTCTTCAGTGTTCCCCTTTTCTGAATTAATCGTGTCCCAGTAACGACCTCTGGGTGTTTCATTTGCATCATCGTCGCTGCTGCTATCGCTACTTGAAGAATCTGAACTTGATTGTGATGAACTTTCTTCAACTTTCTTGCGCTTGTTTCGCTTCTTCTTGTGTGCATTTTTCCGATCTCCACTTTTGTTTTTGTTCAATTTACTCTTTTCCTTTTTTTTACTTCGCTTATCTTTTTTACTTTTTGTTGCTCTAGTTGTGTCCTCGTCGTCACTGCTTTCTTTAACCGATTCTCTATCTGACGAGTCCTCTCTCTCTTCGTGCTTATCACGTTGATTTTTTTTGCTCTTGTTGTCAACACTGTTTCGTTCTTCACTGTTGTCTTTAGTCTTTTTATTACTATCTTCTCGCCGATTCCGTTTATCTGTTTCTTTCTGTTTACTTTCAGTTTGCTTTCTAATTACTTTACTTTTGATTCCTTTATTATTACTTCTGGATTCATCATCGTCACTAATTTCTATACATTTATCAGTTTTTTCCGCACCGTTCCTGTTCTTACTTTGGTTGTCCCCGAGTTCCGTGGCTCTATTGTCCCTCTCACCCATACTTTTATCTTTATCTTTTGGTTTACCATACGAAGAATCATTACGGTTTCTCTCGCTCTTTTGATAAACCTCTCGATCTCTGTCATTTTTATCGTTTTCTTTGTCCCTATCTCCCCTTCTATTATTTCGATCACGATCCTGATTATCTGTTCTGTTAAATGAACGGTCGCCACGATTATTCTCACGTTTTTTATCTTTATCTTCTCTCTTATCTTCACGATTATCTCTGCGCTTTTCATTGTCATCATACTTTCTTCTTCTGTCTTTATCGTTGTGATTTCTTACAGCATCGGTAACATATGTATTACCACTATAGTCGTTGCGCTCGTTTCTTTTATCATCACTGCTGTCCCTTCTTTTGTCACGGGAACGTTCCCTTTCGGGTCGCCTCTGACTGCTTTTTGTACGATCTTCCCTTGATTCTTCAATTTCTCGTGTACTTCTATCATTTCTTCGCCTCTCCATATCTCGATTGCGATTATCTCTATCTCCACGCTCATTATCTCTTGGATCTTCTCGAATATCGTTACGCCTAGAATTATCCCTTGGTCTGGCAAAATCATCAT
This sequence comes from Udranomia eurus, assembly GCA_018250275.1. Classification (NCBI taxonomy): domain Eukaryota; kingdom Metazoa; phylum Arthropoda; class Insecta; order Lepidoptera; family Hesperiidae; genus Udranomia; species Udranomia eurus. Next base: position 5,513 of record DWNJ01002960.1, read on the forward strand.
TGCGTTGTTCTGGTCTCTCCTGCCTACTGTCATGCCTCCGTGCATTTTTTCCGTACGTATCATAAAAACCTTCATGTCCCCATTTTTCATTTTTGTCATTTTCTTTATGAGCAGCTTCATTGGGTGATTCATTGTTCGTTTTTGCGATATCCTTCTCCTTTGATTTTTTGCTTTTTTTCTTCTTGGCACTTTCTTCCTCAGAATCTGAAATTGGTAAAATAATATTGATCGTCACTGGGATTTCGTATTTATATAAATATAAATAGGTTTGAGATATAAATTTAAGTAATTTCTGGTAACCTGTGTACTTCAAGCATCTAGATAGAAATTATGCCGTTTGTCAAACAGTGTCGTTGAATGAGTGTATCTAAATGTAGAAAGAAGCTAAATTTACCGCTGGAGCTAGAATCGCTGGATGAGTCGGAACTGCTAGAAGAACTGGAGTCAGAGCTGGATTCGCTCTCTACATTGATGTTTGTCACTTGTTCTGGAACATTCTGAAACAAACCCAGAGACATATTGTATCATCATCGTAATATACCATAGCCTAGTTCAGACTAGGCTAGTATTTTGGTTGAGTAGTGAATAATTTAGTGACTAAAATTACTGCCTTACTTGATTAACTTTTAATTGATTAGTTGCATTTTGTGACTGAGAATTAGTCTGAACTATATGTTATGCTATCATAAACATAACTTGTAAAAAAAAAAAGAAAACCAAGTCTCACAACTCAGTTCTTCTACCCAAAAAAGGTGTGAGATCCATGTAATACCAAGTCGATTAATTTTAAATAAATAAATTGATTTGGAATAATACCTTAGGCATTTGCTTTAGATGCTCGCGCAACTCATCAGTGAGGCCTCCAAGACCTATTGATGTAAAGAAGTTGATGGAAAACCTCGTATTTTTAGGGTTGTCTCGAGGAAATACACCAGAGAATGCACTCTGCAATGTCCTGTAAGAGAAATTCAGAAAATAATATTATTGTTTACTTAATATCCGAAAACAAGTATATCAAAGTAGAGATGGTTCATATTATGAAAAACTTAAACATATTATGAAAAGCAATATTATAGAGAAATTTTCAAGCTATGATCAATAGCAGCTTGTCACAATAATAATGATGAAGTAAAACACACGAAGTAATTTAACAATGTGACTAAGACTTATAACATTAATAAATAATATGTATGTGTGTATAATATTGACAAGTCAGTTGTCTTTCAAACCAAAGTAGTGGGACACTTGTACAAATTGTTTTACACAACATTTTTCTCCTTGTATGCAGAATATATGCATGTTTCCTACAATTTAAAAAACTTAATTTTAATATTATAGATATTTGTAAAAGTTTTTTTTAATTAAAAACCCAGCGAATAGGTATGCAGACCACCTAATGTTAAGTGTCACCGCCATATATTGGCCATATATATTTGCAAGACCAAGTTTGCCAATTTATCGCCAGCACTATATGTAAATATTTTGTCACAGTATGAACCATCCCTGATTAGAACTTACGGGTCTTGGAGGCGGTCGTTCAACTTCTTCAATCCCATATATTCCGCTAACTCTTGGAACAAGATCTTGATGTAGATTCTACTCGAACTTGTAGTGTCTTCCTCATTCAACTTAACGCATTCCATAACCTCCCAGCTTATTGAATCCGTAAACAGGAGATGGGCAAAAAATTTGCTTACATTTCTAAGACGATTTGTATCTAACCTGTGAGCGGTTGCATATGAATCTTTGTAAATCTCCTCAAATGGTCCTATGTACATCCTATTGATGTTACAAAACCTCTGTGCGAGCAGACCATAGAACTTTTCATATGTCCTCTGTTCAGCGCAACAATCTAGGAACATGTGGCAGAGTTCCACTTCTTGGCCTGGTTTCAGCTGCATCTTCATCAGCTTGTGGGCACATTCCTCGAAATCTAAACTGGAGTTAATAGTCAAGTATATAGTTCTTCTTAAAGCTACTAGATTTGTTTCAGTGTTATCTATAATCGTAATTCCTTTCTGCTCTCCTTCCTGTTCTTCTTCTTCGTCAGACTCATCACTGCCCGACTCTTCGGAACCATCATCTTCACCAGACTCAGCATCAGATCCCAGTATTTCTTTGCTCAATGTTTTGTACTTCTGTTCATTATCCTCATATTTATCGTCAAATTTAAATACATCTGTAATTTAACAAACAATGTTCATTAGGTAATTCCAAATCAGAATAACATTCATTAATTAAATTAATAATGAAAAAATATTAAAATCCTGGCATTAGCCTTAAATTATAACTCATTTTAAATACCTCACAATCTCACGAATTGCAGGTATTAATTTAAATTATAAAGCATAATATATATTAAGTCTTACTCAGGATATCTTGTGGATCAGTAGCATCATCCAACATGAGAAGATGTGTAAACTGCTCCTCTTCGGACACCAGTTCCAACTCGTCAATTAATGCCGGATGATCTTTAAACCCATCTTTCCACACTTGGAACATAACCTCTATCATATATTGGACTCGTTTGTCAAGCTGACCCTCGTGCAAGATGTTTCTCAACATCTCAAATATTGCATTAACACCTTTAGAAGACACCTCGGTGAGCTTCTGACCACATTCTTTCAGGAATGCTATGGCTACTTCAACTGAGTCATCCGTAGGTGATTCCACTAGGAGGGTTAATAACTCCAGTGCCAGAATCTCATGAGCAACCCTCTGGTTCACCAAATGTGCAATAAATGAGGCCGAGGAAATACAAGTGGGCTTATCATTTCTTTTGAATCCTCTTTTGAATTGTATAACCAGCCTTTTCAACAGCAGCTCTCCTATATTTGGAAAGCGGGAATTGACAGCAGCTACTAAAGCTGCATAGACATTGGTAAATGTAGGGGAAGCGGCTTGAGCCTGTATCACAGAACGGCAAAGCAGACCTCGCCCTCGTACTATATTTTCTTTTAACAACTCTTTTATAATTATGCCAATATTTCCAACGTTAATTTTGTTAATATGGCCATGTATGGACTTCTTTAGTGCTTCCCAAGCCAATCTTTGGTATGCTACGGACGACTTATCTGTAATCTGCGCTTGCATCATCCTCAATCGCGCAGGGGGAATGTAAGCGCCACCGGTCCTCGTGTTAAGCATATCCGTTTCCTTCGCCTTTCTCACTGGGATGTCTCTTTTGGGTGGCTCGCTTGGTACATCATGTCGACTCTTTTCTTGTTTCACAGGAACATTAGGAGACCTCGATCTAGAATGTCTTCTCTTCCTGCGGTCTCTATCTCGTTCCTCAAATGACCGTGACCTGGATCGACGCCTTCTGGATCGTTTTTCCCTCCGATAATCCTCATCATCACTATACTTCTTTTTACGCTTGCTATCTGTTCTACTATCCATTATTTATTACAATCTTACAATGTTCTTTCAATTACAATTGAATCAAGAAAATAATACACCATAACGCAGTTATAACTTTCGTAGTTACCAATTATGATTAATTCAAAAACGTGATAAACATACACGACACAAATATAAGCTACGCTACGCAGCCATTTTGGCAACGCTTGTCAAAATGTCATTAGTGGTGACTTCTGACAGTTATGATTATGATATCCACAGACTATATAGTCAGCGATACCTTACATGTAGAATGTTCTCAGATACTACGAACTACGAATCGTATACGAATTACGAATGCAATATATTAAAAAAATGTGCGTGGTGTTGCCACTATTATTTTTTGACAGACAATACTCATAATTATCAAAAACTGTTTTAATCCTATTCCTATCAATATTATAAATACGAAAGTTTGTATGGATGTCTGTTGCTCTTTCACGCAAAAACTACGAAACACATGAAACTTAACAGTAATATAGCTTTTACACAAGAATCATGATACAATTTATTAAGATTTTGTGTAATATGACGATAAATAAATATAAAGTAAGTCGGATAAAATGAAAATAGAGGGTAGTAGTAAAAATAATATTAAGAGTGTAAATAGATTCCGGAGTATTGTTATGTACACTATCTTTCGTGTTAGTCATTAAATGATTTGGCTATTACCATTACGTGAATGGTGTTTTCGTTGCTCTATCCCGTAGTTTTAATATATTACAGTGTCTCCACTGTAGTATTTACTGACATGTTGTTTTTATTCCACGTGGCCAAAAGTTAATGTAATATATAATCAAATTAGTATAAAATAATGCATTATATTTGACATTCATAGTACGTATAAAATTCAGTCTCCATTCACTTAAATCAAACATCCCAGCGAAATATCCTACATATATTTTAGTATACTTTGCACGCGGTAGAAGCATAGTTTGTTTACAGAAGCATCTCCGCCATAAGTAGGTTATAATAGCAGTGTACGCGTTACTGTTTTCTATTTTAAATGCATATCGTATAAAAAGTCGTATGAGAGTGTAGGTCTCAAACGTTTCTGTTTGCAGACGATTACAGATGTCCATGAGCCACACTTGCCATCGAG
>DWNJ01002961.1:0-10013 GCA_018250275.1 Udranomia eurus
TGTTATAAGGTAGAAATAGGTGTGGCGGTGGTGCCTCCGGAGTCGAACAGTTTCAAGGTTCTACCACCTTATAAAATTATACAAACCTTCTCCGTGGAAAAATACATATATATACCAATTTTTATAATAATCGGTTCTGTAGTTTTTGAGTTCATTGATGACATACAGTCAAACATTATTTTTATATATAAAGATCTAGTAAAATATTTGCAATTAAAATGGTAGATTTGTATTGTTGGCTCTAAATATCTTCGTTAATATAACAGCCAAATTCTAACATCGGGAAAGTCCACAACGATTGTAAGTGAATGGTCACTCCACCTCCTACCATCTACATCTAGTCCCATATCGATAAGCAAGTTTGCCAGTTTATTAGCGTTCTACGCCACTCTATAATTAATTTATCTCGTCCTCATCAAAATATCTCCGTGAGGCATGAGGTCCTGACCATAGCAGGGCATGTCGGCCCATATTCGCCGAATCGAATGCACTCAGTATGATATGCTACTATTGCGGATATATCCAATCAACTTTTCAATTTTAGTCGAATACTGATTGGTGGCGTCTTTTTTCGCGCCTTTTTCGTGGGCACATTTAACATTTTGCAACATGCTTTACGCGGCAACTTAAGAATTAGACTATTGGCTCAGTGGGTAATTCGGTGAATTTTCCAGACAATCGGTTAGTTGCCTTTTATTTTTTAGTTTGAAGATTGCCGTGACGAAGTGGAACTGTGGAACGTTTCAAAATAAAAAAGGGTATTAATTGAAGGACACAAAAGTGAATGATTTTCGAAGCGGAGAAACGAGACGGCCAGTTGCGCAATCACTTTGTTTTTGTGCTGGTGGGTGCTGTTTCATCAGGCGACCTTGCTCTCAGTTAATTAGCCACGTCGCTGAGCACCGGTGATGGATCGGTCACCTGTTGAGACACGGATATAGCGGTACTAGAAGTCCTACGTGCGTTTCCACGACTCTAGTCGTGGAACGCACGTAAACGCACGCTCTAGCGTGCGATTACGACACCGGTCTTTATCGAATCAATTAAGCTAGATTTTTTTGTTTGTAGATAAGTGGCTAGATTTTATTTTGAGTGTAAAGGTACGTTCGTTTAAATCTAAACTAGGTTCAGCTGCATTCATATGATTTGTTATACCCTACTATAAGAATTTTAGTAATATTTTCAAGGTTAAGCATCTATGTAATAATAATCTAACAATTTAAATTAGTAAACGATAAAATATATTATGCATTGACAATTGATTTGAGTCAATAAATACAGATTTCGCAGGAATTTATCAAAGTAAACTCTATCAAGCTATTGACTTGATAAAGTAATACGATTTTTTCAGATGTGGTTAAGTTTTTAATCCAACCTCTATACATATTGAAATACATAATACGTTAATTAATTAATATTCATATTATTTCATAACTAATATTAATTAATCTAAGATGACATCTATAATGGCAGAAAATAGTAAATAAAGCTTTAGAAACTTAGAACGCCAAATTCAAATTAGAACATAGTGTATGGTCAATTTGTTCTATGTATATCTGTGGTCGCATGTCACCGCAACTATACTTCCAAAATCACGCAACTGACCACAAGTTGGTTGATTTCGTTATTTACATGTATCTTGTTCTTGGATTCATATTTTAATAATTAAGGCAATATTTTTCATCCAAAAGCTGCAATGGGTGTAATCACTGCTGTAATGGAATGTGATATTTTTCAAACTTGAGAACGTAACTTTCGCCTTAATTTGCGTTTTTTGCTAAAAATATACCGAGTTAATTATTATGGAATAGGGACGTAAAAATTTCTTATTTAATATCAATCATCACTGCGTGTTGAAACAAACAAAACTACTCAAAAGTGTGTTCAAATAGGATCACATTGTATATACGATGTATTTTACTATATCATAAACAAGCTTTTGTATTTAAATAAAAAAATTTCGGGTGATTCTCCATAAAAAATACATGCATCCCCTTTTCTATCCCTTAAACGAAGAGACCCCCTAGATAGTACTTACTTGTAGTTTGACCCAGTAGATGGCGCTACTGAGTGTTCTATTCCTTACATATTTTGTATATGTAACCAATGTCTTGCCCTATAAACTTTATCTTTCAGTGAAACTTCCATCATAATCGGTCAAATCCTTCGGAAAATTCCTTGGTTTTAATAATTTTGAAATTAAGTTTTTAAAATTTAGTAATTTTGAAATCACATTTGGACATTTCAAACTTATTTATATCCTACAGATACAGATGCTTAACTAAGTATACCATTAGAACAATAAATTCATTCAACAAGTTCATGTCGTGCGTTTGACTTAACGAGAAATATAATTAGATACGATATTTTGTGTTTTAATACATTCAACACTACGTTTACTGGTGAAATTGACACGGAACTGTACATGTACAGTAAATAAAACAATTATAACCCAATGGCGTAAAACATAATCTAGTCCATAATGGGCTTGTCAAATTTGCGTCGGCCAGCGTCACGTTTGATTGCCGTGCAATCGACAATAGAGCAAAAATGCGCGCAAAAAGCGATTGGCGTCCGACCACAGAGTTATAACTTGAAAAGCGGTGGTGAGTTTTTCAATAAGCAATAAATAATGTAATGCTACGCAACGGTGGCTCGCACGCGCTGCTAACAAGCGCCCGAGCCGTGTCATCGTTGTGCAATCTACCCCACCCTACGTTGCCACTTCTAGTCGTGGCGCGAGTGTGTGTCGGCAGCGGGTGAAGTAGCGTTAGAATCTTCGAAGTTATATTTCTTTTTGGTGCGTTAGGGGAAAATGATGAGAGTACATTCTTACGATGCGTGACGGTGCACGAAAAATTCGCATAATGAAATTATCTAGTTCGTCTTGGTTTACATGCACGCAACTAGATGGCGTTGTAGACAAATTAATGTTGTTGCTTTTTGAATGAGGATTTTGAAAATTTTAATAAATCTTTATAAAATGGTTTAGATAAAGAAGTATAACTTCTTACGTGCGTACGGTTACGGTACGGGTACGGTAGTAACTACTAGCAATGAAGTTGTATGAAGTTTGTTACTAAGTTCCAAATACTCGTTTAAAAGTGAATTTGCTTACATTTGTTTTAGTTAATGCTATGGTTTAAGCTATACCGATCTCCATCTGAACACTTCCGTCTTCTTTTACACTGGTGGTATCAGCCTCATATAGCAGAAAGGTTAAGCCTAGTTTATTATCCCTTCTATAAAAAAAGAGAAGAGACTTCTTTGGTATAAGTCTTATTTATAAATAACAACTGACTATTCCAATAATTAATATCTTAATTAAGTTTTACTGTCGACCACATTTAACTGAAAATTAATTCGATTTGGTTTATATATCATATTTCACTTACATAACGTACGCAAAATAAGTTTGCCTAAGTTATTTGAAGGACAGCGATAGTAGTTTTTTTTCGCTGTATACTATCTTTTCAAAACGCTGTCGGCTTGTTATCTGTACTCAGTATTAAACTGATCCCGTCAAATTTGTATTCACAATGGCTGCCCCGACTTAAAATGTGAGCTGTGTTGTATTTCCAACTTATCTAATTAGCGAAAGATTTACTTAAACCGCCATGTTTCTGCTACTTTGTATTCAAGACATGTACGGAGTAACTTATTAGGACTTGAAGGTGTGAATGGGCCAGAAGCAGTGCAGGGGACTGTTGGAAACCTTTACGGTTTGTTTGAAAATATCTTTGAAATACACAAGATACAGGTATCTTCAATAGTGTTTCTCATACTTTTCTTTCTTAAGTATTATTTTTCTATTATACTAGAATATTATTCGTCAATCTCGATATCTTATCTATAGTAAAATTAAATACTTAACTTTAACAATTCTTAAAAAAAAATTAAATATCTTTGTTGGCAGATACAAATATAATGATTTCAAATCCATCAACGTACGTTGCTCTTAAATAGTTCTTAAACAATCTCGTAAGTACATAAATAAAAAAATAAAGAGTTTAATCAAATTAATTTACTATTATTTTCAATAATATCGCCATTACAGTAAGTTTATATTCCAGTACCTCTTTCCAACATGGCTACGACTGTGCTAAGTTGTTTCATTGGTTGGAAATTAACGATAATAAACTATAATCATATTGTAAAGCCAGTGAACGTTCTCTGAGACGCCTCTAGGCACATCGTAGTATCGGATCTTATAAATAAAGTACCATTCCTAAACCCCCACTAAGTTCGCTAATGAGTGTTCTAATGGTACTAAGGATATGGATATAAGATACGGCTACGGTTTGACTATTTGTTGGTACCAGAAAATTGCTTGCCGACTTGCGTGTCAAATCAGTTACCATATCTGTTCGAGGTCACTAATTCTCAAAGCAGCAGCGTTTGCAAAATTCCGAGACTCACCACCACAACAGATTTGTTTTCTAGCATTAGTATTTGAGATTTTGCATTTCGATTTGAGTGATGTGGTATTCTGTATACACTTCTTCGATGCTTCCGATCGTTGTGGCGAGTAGCAACGGATCCGGCGAGTAGCAACGCTTTTTCTTCAATTTCATTGAAGTAACTTTGGCTTCAGGTGTAGTTACAATAAAGCAATCTTTAATTATGGAGTATTGATTGTCCCAATGTAACATGCGAAAGTAAGGGCGTCATCATATGAAGTGAATTGCTTTATTTTGTACTAATTTTGTACTATTATGTACAAATCAATCCGCATATTTTGGCACATAGTTTTGTAAGTATACGTTACGTTACGTTAGTTAGATACGTTATGTTATATGTAACAATTGTCAGAAACAACCGCTAGTTACCTGACATACATACATATGTATGTAGATAAGTTGATGCTAGATGATTAACAGTTGTACGCGGCCTATAGTGCATAATATTTTCAACATGGTAGATTTGTAGCACTAGCCTAGAGCTTCTGGGCGGGTACATCTCACGAATTAAAGGTAATAAAGTGTAATCATATCGTAAACCGAAGTCACAACAGCGCCACGGGCCCGAAGCGGCAACTCGTTGAACTACTATCGCTTCAAATTAGCCTTTCTTTAATTCCATTCCATTAACGGTCTACATTTGATTGTTACTTAGTTTTCAACCTTGTTATGTTTTAGTAGGCTGAAGTAGGCCGATAACTACATTTCTTATTACTCACACCTCTTACTTACATAGTATTTGATTTAACTATACTTTTATTATTGTTTGAAGTTCTAAAAAATGGCGGTCTCTAACTCTTTAAAATGCTCTTTCTTTAATTCAACTTTATGAATAGTCTACGCTGAATTGATTATGATTAGTATACTGATAATTTTATTATTTTATATTTGGGTATGTGTCAACAGTAAGTTGAATTAGAATCAAGTTCCAATGTTCCTAGGTTCATAATTTTTGCCTCAAATTGGTCTCTATTGATTTCCTATACTCCGTATTTTACATATCTTGTATAAATTGAAAAAAATATATAGTTTTCATTCTCATTTTCTCTGTATATAGATAGACCGGGAATTGAACCTGGTCTATTGTATAATATATCATTGAATCTACGTGTATCTATTATCCCATACAATATCGGCTATTGCTTAGTTCTTAGATTTTGCAGCTCATTAAGGCTATTTGCCTTAATCGAACTGTAATTCTCCTTATTCTTCATGGTAATTAAGAAGATATAATTGGTGAATGTATATAGTGGTGTGGATTTTTTCGTTTGCTGTATGAGTGTAATTAAGTTGTGTAGTTTCTCCTTTAAATTATGCATAGGTGGGAAAGGCGAAGTTTCAAGGAATAAAATAACGAAAGTATCAATTTAAAATCATTTATTTCATTTGACAAGGTAATCGGTGACCTTTGAACGACTAATAGGTATCAAAAGTACAAAACGACAAACGTAATAATCTCTATTTCTTACACCTCCTAGTGATAAGTTAAATAGCTTCTCTTACACGTTCAAAAGTTAATTTGGTACGAGTATACTAAACAGTTAAGGAGCTATCAGAGCGTAAAACATATATTTTGATTATATATCATATACTTTTATTGGTAGAGACAGACCCATGCCCAACTGTGGGATATGAGAATGGTTGCGATTTTGGTGTTTTTATATAAACTCAAGTAGGAATATTTGTCAAGTCCAGTAAGGTTCAGTTAACATTAACTTTGAAATTAATAGTTTTTGCGAAAGTAATGTAAGTAATCATGTCTAAGATTTCGAATTTAGCTCTGTCAGTTCTGTTTAATGTTTAATTTTCAAAAGCTGGAGTAGTCGTGTCCTTTGTTGCGTCGAGTATCTGGTTAAGAATCACATCGGTACTTGTACAAAGTCTGTACTTTAAATTATAGGTTTACTTTAGGAGATTAATTAGTTATTTCAGCTAAACCAATCAGTGTTAACGATTTGTTATATTGGCCGCAACTTTGTTCGATGTCCCACTGCTTGGCATGGGTCTCTTTTCAGAACTGGGCCAGGCCTAGAGCATCTTACACGGTGCTCAAAAGTTCGTTTCATCATACGGGAACAGATTTACGTTCTGACACTACCTCAAGGCATGGCAAACAAGTTTCTTTCATATTAAGGTAACTTGACTCTGCGTATATTTTCAAAGAAATAAAATATCTAATATAATATTTTTCCAATTATTCAATTCTTAATAAAATAGATTTTAGGTACGAAAAAGGTTTCTTATAAGTAATAAAAATATATTTTTTTGAATATTTTTTAAAGGAGAGAACGTACTAAATGTTCTAGGTAAACTTTATACTCGTAACGACAATAGAGATCTATCTATCTATACTTAAAGGAACGTTTAACTTAGTTCTTTGAGAAACTACGTCTTCAACTATTTAGATTTGAAAATATCAACGGTTCCAATTGTAGCCAAGTAATAAATAAAATCACAGATTTGTATACCTTAATTTAGTACATCGATTTGGACACAACGTGACATTTTGTATACAATATTTATAATATCTATTTTCATAAAATTTCCTATTTAAAATCTGAAAATACAATCGTATATCTAATTTGCGTAATCTTTTGAAACTTAACAAAGAGGGCTCACGAATCCACTGGAGTACCTAGAAATATAGTAAAACTAGTGAAGTCGCCCCTAAACTAAATAATTTACGCAACACACATTATATTATAAACTTCAGAGTGATCAGATCATTTTTAAACAACTTTTCTAACATTTTATATAAAAAAAAATATTTATAATATCTTCAATAAGCAACAAGTTATACGTTTATTGGTAACCGGCGTTTCCTCTCAGACTACAACACTAATTTATTTAACATCAATACAATGAAAGCATTTACAAATAATACAAAGATACTACTTACATCCATACAATACTTATTTATCGATAAATCATAACTCTAATATAGCGAACACTCTGAACACTTACATTTATTATTTAATACCTATCTACGTCTTTATACACAAGGAATATATACGTACATTCTAGTTTGTGTAATTCTATCGGTAGTGAAAAATTCGGTACGCGTTTTAACTATTCTACTTTGAACGATTTTTATATTTACAATAAGTACATGAGATTGGATATCACTTCTATTTTCATACGAAACTTACTCCGAATGTCCATCAATACATCATCATCACTTAACAACGCCAGAACAGAAAATCAGTGGGAAACCTTTATAAGACTATGAAAGTAAAAAAACACGTATGCAACAACAAATAAAGAATAATAATAGTGAATGTTTTAGAAACGAAAATAAAATAATCATTGGCGTGTCGCAGATAAAAAAAAATGTTACACCTCACAAAAATCAAATAGTACGGTTTAATTTATAAACGAGAGTCATTTGGATATATCGACCAGATTATTGTAACGGTGTATGCCTGTGATCGAGTCCACTATCAGGTGTGATCCGCGGCGCTAGCGGCGGCGGCTGCGGCGCGGCGCGCTTGCGCCACTCGCCCCATGAACGATCTAATCTCCTCGAAGTATGTCTCCTCTGGGGATCTCCGACGGCCATCGTCTCCGTTCTCGGCCTCGTGTTTCTTTAGATGCCTGTCGAGATTCGTCTGCTGTCCGAAGCAGCGGTCGCAGTGGCGACATCTGAACGGCCGCTCCTTGTTGTGGATATTCCGCACGTGTCGCTGCAGGTTGGACGATATCGAGAAGGAACGTTCACAGTACTTGCATCGGTAGGGCTGTTCGCCCGTGTGTGTCCGTAAGTGTCGCGTCAGGTTTGCACTGCGAGGGAATGCCTTTCCACAGTACGAGCATGTATACCGGTCGCGGGCTCTGTTCGCTCCGGGATTCGGAGGCACCGGCGGCGGTCGAGGCGCCCCGGGGGCTAGGAGGGTCGCCGCTGCCGCCGGAAGGAACGGGTACCGACCGAACGAGGCGGGCAACGCTAGCGGTAGTCTCCGACAGAACTGGAGGAGCGCCGGGTGCGCTGGGTGAGCGGGATGGGTTGGGTGAGGTGGTGGCGAGGGCGTGATGAGGTTGCAGTTTTCATCTTCGAGCCGGGGCGGGCGCTTGTGGGTGACTCTGAGGTCGAGGGGCTCGTCCGCTCGCGGTGAGCCGAGGGGGCTGGGGTGTCGTTCGAGGGGCGAGGAGGGCGGGGAGGCGAGGCGGCGCGGCGCCGCGTGCTTTTCGCGCATGGCGGCCGCCGCGCACGCGCTCATCTGGCTCGTGCGCCACCGACCTGTAACAACGAAAAAATAACCGTTAGAAATCTTTAACACTAAAGCAAAGGTTATAGGCCTAAACATAACATAAACAATCTTCTTGAAAGGCACTATCGAAATTGCAGACAATATCAAAGGGTTAAAGTTTAACCTATACACGTTTGTTGCTTGTTCCGTGGGCGTATGATAAATCGCAGATGATCAAGTTGAGTGAAATTACGATGACAGTGTTCTGTAATTCATTTGTTTATTTACGATTATTGTACAACTTGATTACTGCGAACTCTATTTGCTGAATAATGTTGATATCAAATTCGGTCATGAATATCCTAGAAACGTCGGTAAGTATGCTAAGCGTCTACCGAAATTGCGAAATGACGCGACCGGTCGGCGGGGGTGACCATCTGATCGATGTCAGCTCCTACGCTCGCCTTCGACGTACGCCCACTTGCTTGCGACATCAGAAACTGGAGCAATTGATACCAAAAGTCCACTTTTTACATTAACTATTAATAAGTGTAGGTATCGATGCAACTCTTTACAAATATCTAAACATTCACTGACACAAAAGAAACTTTTTAGCCGATGAATCTGGCAGATAAGCCGCGAATTGACGTAACGATTGTTTAATAAGCGGTTTAATGCATACCTTTTTGCGAAACCTGCTTGAAAGCTTCTGATAATATACATTGGAGTGATAAAGAGAACAGGTTTTGGAAAGGGCCAAGAAACTAGTGCTCTCTTGAGCCCTTTCACCAGGGTTCCGTGCATATTGCGTCATTGACAGTTGTTCCCAAAATACGACGCGGTTGAGCGGCAATAAATTGGTTAATTTTAGTGGTATGATGGATGGGCGCGTGTATCATCAGGCATCGTCACGTATGGCGGCGAATGTGTCAAGTGTACTCACATTCAGTACCTGATACGATCATGCACGCACGGTATTACATTTCATTAGAATGCTAAAGATTGATGCTTATGTTATGGCAATATACCGCGCACGTTGATAATGATTGCGAGATCTCTCTGGACTTTGAGATGAACGGAACAACCTGTCTAATGGATTATGTTGCGCTCGCATTGTTCTAGACGTCATTAGGCGATGTTGTCTCGAGTATTGTGATTTAGATAACTTTGAATTGTGGTCACTTTCATGCGAAGATACTCGTATCTTTGTTTGTAGGCTTCTTCTATTTATTTTTTTTTTTTTTATGCCTGGGATGTAGCAAACGAGCATGCAGTCCACCTGATGGTAGGTGGTCACTGCCGCCCATGGACATCTGTAATCAACCCAAGGCAGAATCGAAGTTCTTTCTTAGGTCGACCACAAATG
>DWNJ01002962.1:0-10013 GCA_018250275.1 Udranomia eurus
TGGGCGGCAGTGAACTTACCATCAGGTGCACTACATGCCCGTTTGCTACCTCCCAGTCATAAAAAAAAAGACTAATCGCACTCAAGTATTAGTAAGTACAAGTGTTCATACGTATCAATATAAGTTAACCGCATCTTCTTCGCAAACGGAGAATTACTTTTAAGACGGCAGTTGTATCATTCGATCCAACTATACTGTTCTGCTAACTACAGACCAAAACTATACGTAAGATGTTATTAAATAAACAAAAACAAAATCAAATCTTAGGAGGACATCATGCCTTCTAAATCTTGATTGACTTATCTGTCTACTTATTAACGCTAAAAGTAGAGTGTAGTACCTACGTATGTATGGTTAAAGCGGGACTCAATAAACACTTAAGTCCAGTGGGTCTACTTACACTGGTCAACAAACTAAAACCTTAACATCATAAACAAAACAACCACATCCACGAAACCGGGAGTCATAAACCGAATTTGCATGTCCGTCGGTTAATCTGACAAACACAAAACGCGGTCTTATCGGAACGGCATTTCGTGGATGTGGGACAAACTTTCAAAGTGTCAAAACGTAATTCGCACGGTGACGAGCTCCTAATAAGCATGCAACAACCGAACTCGTTCCAAATCGTGTACACAAAGACGAATTATGTCAAAAGTTAGGTAGCAATTTAACGTTGCGAGCGTCTCTAATCAGGCTGTAGGTAAGTCTTAATAAAAGTTTCGCTGCACGCCGAGAATAAATCAACGTTTACTTGTTACATGCGAAATCTCAGAGTGAATAGATATGTAAATAAGGATTTGTAAACATTTTTGATAATAATGTGGCAAATTGGACCTATATTATACCTAATACTCGTATGTGCTAGTTCTAACCCGCGATGTTATATTATGTAATAGTTATGTATGATAACTGGGTACACTAGAATCTAAAATAAATAAACAGAATAGAAGATACTACTACAATAGTTTTAATGTGAGAATTTGTTTTCTTCAAGACTACTTAACAGTTAGACTGACTAAAATTACGATTAAAGAAAATACACATGTATTCTAAGAATTAAATAAATTGAAAAGGTTTTCTCAAAAAAATAGAACCAACTCCCAACAGAGGTTTAACTCTTCAAATAATTAATAGTATCAGGCGTTACTTTGCGGAAATCTATGCTATTAAATTAGGTTACTACTACTAGGATTATGTATGACAGTATATACCTTTACATGGATTGCATGAATTAAAGATACCATCATACATAATAATAGTAGTAGAAGTTCGGATACTAATTTAATAACTCTTCCAAACTTACGACGTCAAAAATCCAGTACGTAATCCGTCCGAACGAAAAATCGCGCAACACAAAAGCTACGGTTAGACCACACCAATACAAATGCGCGTAACTTTTTCCTTGTATACAGTAGCAAGAAAGGTTAGTACTATATTAATACACTTAGTGCTAGTATTTCCGTGCTACACATAGAGCATTAGTTATGTCTCCGAGTCTAGGAATGCGATAGCAGTGTATTAAGGTAAACGGTAGCAGGTGCGTCGAGCGACGTAATAATTCGCACGCAGACACAAACGATTTACGTAAATCAGGATTATGGTGACGCCAGACGTCTCAATTTATATAGGATACCTCGATTTAGTACACATCTTAGAATGTGCTTCCTTGCAACAAACAATAGATCTACATTTACATTAGGTATATGAGACAGTAACGACAACGTTTTATGGAGTAAAGCCTCGGCTCTCGTTGTGTTAATATTGCTATCGGCATTTGCTGATTCAAAATTTTGCTAAATTTTCGTTTTTTTTTATGGCTGGGTAGCAAACCAGCATGCATTCCACCTGATGGTAAGTGCCGCCCATGGACATCTATAATCAACCCAAGACAGGATCGAAGTTCTTTCTTAGGTCGACCACAAATGCGCTGCTTCCCCTGACTTTATAAATATTTTTGAAAACTGTATCATGACACATTCCAAATTCTTGACTGTATCATGAATTTGGAATTATAAGCATATATAATTATGGACTTAGGTTTCTTTGCGATGTTTTCCTTGATTGATAAAAGTTTTCAATGCTAATAACAAACCAAAGAACCTTAAACTATTATAGAAGAATTCAATAGTAAACCGCTGGACTATAAAAAACTTCATTTCTTTAATCAGCTCTAGTCAGATGTCTTAACAAAGTTTAAAAGGTTCGTTATCGAAGAAAAAGTCATCGCGAAATTCCAGTGATCCAACGCTTCCGACAAATTCCATTCCAAATCAATTTTCAGTGATTGAAAGTCAATAATTAAAAGTACTCCTGGACAATTCCGTTTTAAGGATTAACGTGCCAGTTGTGACTGGCAAATTGGAAATTGACAAATTTTGCTGACGGGACATTGATTTAAAGTTTAAAAAATGTATAGTATTGACGTAGCAAAAGAGCAAATTCGTCATAATGGTAGATGGTCACTGCCTATGGACTACTGATATAACCCTTGATTAAATTAAAGAACTGTCTGAAATCTGAAATATGCTACTTCTGAGGACTAAGTTGGAACATCTCACTAAGTATATTTCCTGTACTATGTGTAGTATCCTAGCAGCCCCATTGCTTACAAGGCATAAATTGCTGTGGCCTTGCTGTCTCCGAAGTTGTACCGGAATCTTCTACTCGTAGTTTGGAGGTGAGACTCCTTCTTTGGTAAAATAATCCAAATCCTCAGAATTTAGTTTTAATATACATCACTACATAATCAAGATAAAGTATTGCGACTCTCTCTAGAGTGATACGTTTGAAAAACATACCTTTCGTTGTGTCGTGTCGTCTAAATAACGGATTAAGCTGTCGTTAGAGTACACTTCTATGTGTGTTTTGGAACTGTAAGCCTTGTTAAGGGTTGGCAAGTAAGACATTATTACTTACTTACTTTTACAAATAAAAAATCTGGGTATAATGATTAGTTTGTGTTATAATTATGTTTGTTTTGTGGACATGTTTTTCTTGTCTGTCATTGAATTATCATTTGAATAGTGAAAAATTCAAAAACTGTCTGAATAATCCGGTTATTCAGACAATCATATATCAACAATACAAGGTAGTTCACTTACATTTTCAATACACCTTTAGTTTTTAATTTACAAAGTAATTAAGGCCGCCATTGTTTTGTATTTAGCCTTAACGGCACCTCTACGAATATATTTGCACGTTACATGAAAATAAACATTAAAACTGTGTTGGAGCAGCCTGGCGGAGTAGGTTTTATACTAGTTATGAGACATAGGACAGGAAAAAAGTAGAAAATGAAAAGATTGGCAGCCAACATACTTTGAAACAATAAGCTCTATTTTCCACAATATTATAAAATAAGTTAGGATACTTTTCAAATCAACTAGTAACAACCCTGCTGGGTAAAACGTAGATATAAATGTCAAAGATCTTTCTAAATCAGGGCTCATAGCAAAGCTTAAGAAAAACAGAGATTCTTTGTTCATTATTCATTTATTTTGAGACGAGAATGTCTTTATTGCACTGGGTGGATAAAATAAAATAGCCGACTTAATAACTCTTGGGATTCTCCTAAAGAACTTGATTTATCCGATTCCACGCTAAGCTTACGTAGAAAGAAGATTATTATAGATTAGGTAGCTGATTATCTACGACAGATACCTATCATACTGTAGCTGGTAGCTATTATCCCGTATATAGGTACCACCGGCCGAGTCAATACGACATGAACCAATTTTTAGTCAGCGAAAAGGAATGGCGGCGAATAAATACCAATAAGGTTTCCATCTAACTAAGATACTAACTTTTAACTATTAGGGAATTACAAAACTTACCCATGTGATTAAATAATTTTAACATAAACTGTTGTGACCACTTGACGCAACACTGACACAACAACCACAACAATGACAGATTAGTTTTGAAGGTGGAGGAACCTTTTACTCCACCACTACACCTATGTATGCCTCGTAACAGGAGTATTCTTGCTGCTGTTTTCCAGTTTGAAGGGTAAGGGAGACACTTAAACGAGGCGCAACTTACTCCTCAGGGGTAGTAACACATTTAAGGTCGACCTAAGAAAGAACATCCATTCTATCTTGCGTTGATTATAAGTATTCATGTGCGCCAGTCAAGATCGCTTACCATCAGGTGGACTGCAAGCTAGTTTGCCACATTCTAATTTAGACAAAAGTTTATTCAGTCATGAAGAAGTTCAACCGTATAAAGTTCAGTTCATTGAATCATTCGTTCAACTACTATAATACAATACCAATGACATATATGTTATTTTATAGAGGTTGAAACAAAAAATCGAGGAAACTCCAACATGGACCAAGGTGACATATAACATATAACACGGGTTATAAATATATCCATTATCCATTCCGTAATGGGGTTTCCGCCTAAGATGACGGTGGATGACGTACGATTTAAGTAGAAAGTGTCAGACGATAAAGCGCAGCTCGGCCGAGGGTAAGCCTCCTTATACGAGTGACCTCTTAAAGTATCTACTTAACGCCCAAATATGAAAAGGCATCTCCCACTTAAAGTTATCAAACTAACTGGAGATTATATTCTTATCATCTTTTCTTCTCAATTATTTCAATTCTTATCAATGATTATTATATTGATCATAAATTATCTACAACAGGAACTCAAGAAGTAGGGAGGTGGTACGATGGTTAGTAAGAAAAACCAAAATATGTCATCCGCACCCAGAGTTCTTTAATTCTTATGTATGTAAGTATATTGAAGGAATTCTTATATGTTCATCGTTAATGTGTATTATATGAGGGAGAGAGATGTATGAGACCCAACCTCAAACAACTTTGCTTACGGGCTATCTAGTTTAACTAATAATCATAACGCTAACCTATTTTTTCATTCTTAGAAGGTTATTCTTGGATTTCAAGTCTTAAATAAGAACAAATAAAATCTTTTGATAAACTTTCCTCTCTCGATAACCGTGCGTTTTGTTAAAAATTAAATTAATTTTTGCCAACTTAAGTAAAACATAATTAAAAATTACACGTAAAAGCTTTTCAAGAATTTCGCAACACCCGAGCTTGAAATCCCTGCAGTCTACCAAAAATCATTAAAGATACAGAATGCCAGAATTATTTTATCCATAGAAATTCCTTAGATAAAATTTAAAATCATTACTTTTTCTATACATTTTTTCGCATAATTAAGCAAAGGCTTCTATTATGTATGCCCTAACACGTCCCAGATGGTCGTTCCGTTCATTTAAAATTCATAGCCGGTTTCCAATTATTCAAATAGAACCCTTTTGCCGCTTCCGTATACATAAACGTAAACAAAATAATCT
Organism: Udranomia eurus; assembly: GCA_018250275.1. NCBI lineage: Eukaryota > Metazoa > Arthropoda > Insecta > Lepidoptera > Hesperiidae > Udranomia > Udranomia eurus. The sequence goes on from DWNJ01002962.1 coordinate 5,333, forward strand.
ATCACATTATTTTAGCATGCTCTTAGCTCTTACGATGAAACAATATACGTTTTTTATAACACTGAGGTCATAATGACGATAATACTTAATACTCAATTAACGTCATATACATTTCCATTTGTGTGTGGCCATCGGCTTTCTACGCCTTCAGGTCCTCAGGCCGTGGTAAACCGGGAGAAAAAAAGCCGGCAAAAAAAACTCTCAGCAGTATTTGAATAATAATTTGACACAAATAAATTTATTCTCCAGTACGATTTTGGTAGAATACTGGACTCACGGGACAGCGACCGTCAGTGTCAATATTAATCTACTATGATCCGTTCACAATCAAGTAAATCTATTAACACTATTACATGGAGCATAGAAACAGCGTAGGGGAATTAATTCAAACCCATACGCTTTTATCGTTTAAATATTCCTTTATGTCATAAAAAGCCTTGCGCTACCAACGCTTCTTCAAATAATAGCATGCTAACTTGCCTTCAGCTCGCTAACTTGAGCTAGAACTAAAACTTAATGATATTGTTCCTCAATCGAATCTCTTTATTACAGGGCTCCTCTAAAGGACACGATAAGAAACATAGCCCTTATTTCCATAGCAAGCTGAGCGATTGTTTTATTATTTAGATAGATAGATATGCATTTGCATATTCCTCTAACAAACGACCCCGAAGATTTGCCTCGGCACGTCTCGAGCGTCTTCCGGGTGCATTTAAAATGCACAGCGCACCCCCAATAATTCACGTCGAATGCCGCTGTCGCTTATAGCGATTTATTAAAAACATTTACGTAAAGAAAGCGTAATATTCTGGCTGTGGTCTATTACAAGCATCGTGCTACTCGCATGACCAACGATGCTACTAACAGTTTTGTTAGAGTTCTTGCTAAGTATTTAATTCGTCTCTTTCATACGCACGAACGTGATCATGAGTCAACGGTCGTATGAAATTATTAAAAAAGAGGTCACGATAGCACACAGAGGCAACAACACAAACCCACCCCTGGAATAATCTTAAATCCGTTTGAAAGGACGTGTCTTAAGAGCAATTGAACTCGCTAACCAATCTCCCTTCAAACCAGAACACAGCAGCAAGAACACTGCTGATTTAAGGCAGAAATAGCTGCTGTCATCACCACCGGCCCCGGAATCGAACCGTACAAGGTTCTTGAAGGTTCCACCTCAGTCCGATATGTTGATCAATGCAACATACGAGTCGTCAAGTCCACTGCGAAACATCGGCAGAATCTCGATACCACTTAATACATTTGAAGGAGCCATACAAGACATTCTAGCACCACCGAATATTCATTACACTGAGTAATTTCCCATCTATCCAGTTATATCTTAAATTTAGATCTATTTCTTTCTATTCTAACCACTGTAGGGGTACTTAAAATTCTCCTCCCTTGGATAGCGTGCGACGAGGTAATAAAATAAAAAGCATTACTTATCTCCGCCATCTTTGCCGTAACGGAAAACTAGGTAGCTATAATACTAAAGAGAGTTTAATTTTTGCTGTTAAAATTTAGTTTAAAATATTTTACAATAATTTAAAAAATAATTACCTATTATGTGACCTACCTAGCGTTTCAGAAAAGATTAAAAGCCCGAAATACAAGTACTGATAAAAATTTCCTACAGCCACAACGTACGGAACATAAATTATATTATTAAAAAGAAAGAAAACAATTATATTTTCCGAAGTAATGATGAAGTGTCGTGTATGCTTTACTTAAATAACCGTAGTTCTTCTTTAAATTCACATCATAGAAAAGAAAATAATTTACTTGAAGATTCATTACAAAGAAATACATGCATAACAAAAGAATATAATGATGCAACTAGTTGTAAAGAGAATTTACAATATTCCTTTCCGTCGTCTATAGTTCATATAATGCCCGCGCAACACTATTCAAACTACTTATATGGAGCTTAAACACTTTATGTACGACAGATCATGATTAAAGAGAAGAGTGAATAATTTATAGACAGTCAACAGAAGTGAAAACTTAATACTGTATTTTGAAATTTCAAACAGATTGCAACATCGAAATTGAATTATGAGTAAATTAGATAGATACATTTCTTAACAAATCAATTGTTGTTTAAATTAATTGACTATCCTTATGTATATATTTACAAAAAAACACAAATAAATAGTTGGCGTAGTTGCACTTATCTGACAATTATACAAAATTTATTTATATACACAACACTATTAAATGACACGAGATGAGCATGTTGGTCACTGCTCACCAACCTATAAGTTTTTCCTAAAAGTTTACAAAATACAAAAAGAAAATTTGAAAGTAAAAAGCACGCAAATAAAATTGAAAGGTCGTACTTGCTAAGATAAGAGAGAAAGGTGCTAAATGGTTTATTATTCCACTATCCGTAACGTGCTAGGAAATCGACTATTTTTATAATTCAACTCGTAGCGTGCGAAGGGGTAATAATTGATAGCCTCGCTTATCAATGCCATCGTATCCATATCGGAACAGGCTAGATATCATTTAGACAACGGTTATGATTCTTTTGGTGAAATATTGGGAGTCAAATATATCATGATCGGGTAAATAAGGCTCCTTAAGATAAAAAATCCACCTTTATGAACAATATTGCCCTAGTATTTTATATGGTTATCGAGTTACACAAAATTGTCTGTCTGAGATCTTATGTGGCATATATGCATAAATTAGGTAGCGGCGAATTTAGCTCAGTGCTGCCTATAGGTATATCTTCAAACGAAGTCTATAAGTTCTTTCACCTAGCTACCCAAACCATTCTGCTATTTAAAACAGAAGAATGTGTAAAGCATGCGCAAACAACGCGGCTGATTTACTTCTATGTTTTACTATTTCTGCCTTATAACAGCTGTGTTCTTGCTGCTGTGTTGTGGTTTGAAGGGTGTGGCCAGGGAGACATACTTAACTGACGTGTCAACTTAGTCCTCAGGGGTAGCAATGCATTTGCGGTCGACCTAGGAAAAAACTTCGATACTGTCTTGGGTTGATCACAGATTTCCATGGGCGACAGTGAGCACTTACCATCAGGCGGACTGCTTGCTCGTTTGCTACCTCCCTGGCAATATAAGGATGACAAAAATTCCTTACTATCTGTCATATTTATAATAATAACAATCCTCAAGGATCCTTGCGCCCTTAATCTCCGAAAACAGCGACGAGTGTTTTCCAAGCTTCCACGAGTTTTTCCGATTGTAATGGAAGAGACTCTGAAGAAATGGCTGGACACGAAGGGACGAAGATAACTTAATTAGTAGACTTAGAGCTTAGCTTAGAAGAATCCGAAATAATTCTAGCAAAAATGTTTTTAACTCGTGTTTGCCTGGTATCTTCCACATTTGGTGTTGGCTTTTACTTACTAATGTATATAGCACTGTGTCTGTATAACTATTCTATTTAGTTTATGTGGAAAGAGTTAAATGGTATTTGATCAACAGCCCGATTATGAGGGACTGTGTCCCTTAAAAAAAGACTATAGAAAATGTGTAACCAAATACATTGCTCTATATATTTATAGTCCATATCCTTGAGACTGTTTCATATATTTAAGTATAAGTATTTCTGAATCCCTAGCGTGAATAAGTTGTTGGAATTAAAAAGTTTTGAAAATTATCCTTTTAGTAATTCAGTTTTAAATTACCCCGGGGGAAAATACTTTACATTTTTCAAATTTAAAGTAAACTCTAGACAGAATTAAGTATTCTAATTCTAATTAAGTATTCATCAAGGTGACACTAACACATTGTAAAATACATTTTAAATTTAAAACAGACTTATTTTATATTTCATTAATTTTAAGAATAATATAATTATACTTCTAAAGAAACACTATAATTAAAAGGTCTTCAAGGCAAGAGTGAATAAATAGGCTTTATCTAGGCTAGCGTGCTTTACTTTACGTCGCATCTTAACTTCCCTACAGGCAAGATTGCGGCCAAACAGTTGCCTGTTTGTAATAAAAAACACTAAGCTATTTTAAAATATGTCTATCGATAATATAAACTGGAATATACATGAAATATTATCAATACGATTCAATACGACGAAATATAAGATGGTTTTACGAGTATTGTACGACGTGGGAAATTCGTACCACTTAAAATTCGGCTCGTGGCGTGCGAAGGAGCTATATAATTGATAGGCTCGGTTATCAATGCCATCTACCGTAGCGGAAGACGGGGCTGATCGTTTAAGTAACAGTTAACTCCCTTTGAAACTTTGTTGAGGTAAACATATTTCATTTTAGCCCCGCCTGTGCCTAATTCGTGTGACCTCTAGTCTGTCGGCTATATGGTTGCAACGGTGCGTTTTAGTGCTCCATAATCCTATCCTTCTAATATTATAAATGCGATGATACGATGAGGATGTTTGTAACTCTTTCACATAAAAACCACTAAACGGATTTAGATGAAACTTTGACAGTAATATAGGTTGTACATCGGAATAGCACTTAAGCTATAGTTTAAGAAGATTATAAACTATAGCATTATTGTCACAAATTGATAACCAGATGAAACTGATAGGATGTTTGTACCTGGTTATGTAATGCCTACGTACCTACTGTGATATAAAATTATAGTCTGAAGAAAATAATAATGGCAATTTTGTACTGTTAACACAGACAGATCAAAAGAGGTATTCATACTTTATTGTACTC
>DWNJ01002963.1:0-10010 GCA_018250275.1 Udranomia eurus
CGATAAATCGTATACGTCAATCATTCTTATGTCACTGTCATATGTCACATCAATGTCAATAATGAATAGTGTTATTGACATTTTCATTATCAAGTCATTTTGTGTAGATCATGTTGTGTAGAAGTGTAGTTATCTACCAGTTGAGACTAGATTGAAGTAATTGACGAATTTATTATCAACGATGTAGATAGGCTAGGATTATTATCGAGTTTATATAAAAGTATTTCGATATCAAATAAATCGGACTTTCGGTTTGTTTCGGACGTCGTTAATAAGGAAGTCAAACAAAATGACTTTGCCTTTGCCAATTCCGCCTTGTGCAAAGAGGGACGGTCTAAGCAGTCTGAGTTGTGATCGATTCGAATACGCTAGTACTATGGCTACAACATTATTAGCTCCTGTTAAAACTGACCGTGAAATACTCGAGCATTCCATGTCAGAGGATGATCCGAACGCGAACACACAGTTGCCAAGTGAAGTTGGAAAGCAATTACGGTGGGGACCCCGGCACCGAGGGGCTCAAGAGCTTGCAGAATTGTACAGTCCCGGTACACGTGATTTTTTGATTGATTATCATTATCATTCATAGTTTATATATCATGTTCTTGTCATTTTACACTTCACTGTGAAAATGTAACATTACATTCAAGATATAAAACATTACTCACACAATAGGATCGTGGTAGGGTAGGATAAGAACAACCCAGCTGGGTCTTCAATATAAGGAGGATTATAAAGAAAAGTTATGTTGCTTGTCAATTATTAATCCTATGGGTCTTTTTCCCATGTAATAAAAGACAATGTAAAATATGTATGATAAACAACATGATAAACATATTGCCAATAAATTATGATTCTCCAGTAAAAACAGTATAAATGCATTAAAGATTGATACCAACATTTGTAGATAAAAGTGCTAAATTTTATCATTATGTATTTGTTGTACAATAATTTTGTAAGTTGTAATCTATATGTACCTATTTTATAATTGGTTAGTCAACATAATTTTTAAACTACTTAATCACTTACTCACAATGTTGCCACCAACCTAGGTTGGGCTACAATTTGGGTTTAGAATTTGTATAAAATAAATGAGGAATTTAATTAATAAAATACTATAGATCCCCTTCATCTTTATATCATTAACAATCCATGAAAATAAACACTTCTTATGACAGGCTTAATAGATGATGGATGATCGATGATGATGATGTCTTGTATACAATTCTGTATTTTGGAGGCAACTAAAAGAGGTTTATTCTAAGTCTTTTCAATATAATTGGAGGGAATGCTGCCAATTATATTGAAAAGACAGAGATGAAAAACATGATGAACTGATTGTCCTCCCTTTATCTCTATTAATACATATTAGCGAAACCTTGTGAATTATTCTCTAGACCTAACCAGCTAGAAAAAGAGATTATATTCACAGTATCCATCCATCCATCCATCAGTCCTTATTCCCAGTAACATACAAGCAATTTTAAGAAAACAGAAACTACGTCTGGATTTGAGGATTAGAAGACTATAAAGGGTTATAGTAATATTGCACTAAATCCTATTAAATAAAACGATTTTCAAATAATAATGATATTTTCTATCATATGAAGAAAAACCATAACATAACATAACATACATGCTTGAAACAATAAATTTACTAAGCAACATTAGGCAATTTTACAGGATAGCAATTTAAAGTCATTTCATAATTGTACTGCTAAAATTCCAGGACTATAAATATTTACAATCTCTATTATTTGTTATTCATGGATTTAGGTTTAAATCAAATCAGAATATGTATATAACTCAATATTGCCAAATATGTTGGTTAGTCAATTTTGCCTTTCAATTGTCAATATGTTTATTTTTTTTAAACTTTATTCTCACACTTTCTACTCTAATATAACCTAATAAATATATAATGATAAGGGGATGATATTATATTGTATAAAATAGATTCATAAATTACCTATTCTTCTTTTTAATATTTAAAATATTGTGGACTTCATTTGTACATATTTTTAAGAAATACTTTTCTATACTTAATACATTATTTTAACCTATTTTGTAAAGTTAAACCAGCGTTAGCAATGTGAGTGCACAAATATATGTTTTATTTACGATATCATATTACAAATCTTTAAAATACTATTCATTCAACTACAGAACCCATTGTTTAGTTCTTTGTTTGTTTTATATTATATAACGATAATGACGAGCCGATGACACCCCAATGCCTGAACAGATCTTCATAAATTATAGCTAAGAACCATTTAGATAATGTCAGCTTAGTTTAAAAGCTGTCATTAGTTTTAGTTAAAAAAAAAAACACATCAAAATCAGTCCATTTGTTTAGTAGCTTCTACAATACACACTAGATACCACAAACAGACATGCCAAACTTTCATAGTGACCAGAAAAAGTTCCATATTACCTACCTACCATATTATATACTGTTTTATTTTTTTTCTTTCAATAATTGAACCCTCTGGCCCTCTGCACTCTAAAGTGGCCAATAATATTGTGCGCACCAACAAGCCTCCACAGTACTATAGTTAAACAACGAATCTAGTAATTATTCATAACTGTGTGACCGTTGTGGTGACTATCGATCGAGTGATAGCTTTATGTCGGGTTCCGACCCTACACTATACATCTATATTAAATATTAACACATTAATCTTACTGGTTCAGGATTTTACATCATTATTATTAGTAAAGATACAAGCCAAGACTCAAATATTTTTATTCATTAGAAGGTATACAAATACGCTTAATAAATATCGAATGCATTGCCATTGGCCATTAGTCATCGGCTTTCAGCGCCCTCATATTCACAGGCTATGATAGACCATGAGAAAAAAAACTGCTCAAAAAACCTTCCAGCACTCGTTTTTCAGCAGATTTTAAAAATCTGTCATTAATTTTTACAAGCTTTTAAAATTTTATCAGCCCATCACGCTGAAATGCCAGAATAATTAAATATAATATAAAAGATATGTTAACGCTAATCCTATATCGGACCTCCGTGTTTCCCTTATTTATAGTATGTCGATACTTGCAGTTTAAATGATAAAATAAATCATTTCAACAGGTAAAAGGATTCAAGAATCGGTGTGTGTGGTGGTATGCTGCACGTTATGCGTGTCTGCTGGTCTACTGATGGCCAGATATATACGAGCGGATGCATCGCTTCTTCTGGCAGCAGTGGCTGGTGTGCTGACTGCGGACTTCGCTTCGGGTGTGGTGCACTGGGCCGCCGACACGTGGGGGGCAGTAGATCTTCCCATAATAGGCAAGGTATTAGAAGATTAAGGTTATTGTACGGCGTCATAATTTTTTGTGTTTTTTGTGCCCGCGGACCTTTATGTTCTGTGATAGCGTACAGCTCAGAAACCGTGTATCTATTGTTTTTATAACATCTTAATTTGTTTTTCTTTAAAACGATACTAATCCGTATACCTATGTAATTGCCGTTCTGCCCGTGCTGACTGGTTATTTCAAATCAAATAACGATCGAAACTTTCGACAATGACGAATTGAAGGCGATTGTGGAAGCTGATGATTTTCAATCTACAGCTGAATTAGCACCAGATATCGATGTTAGCATCAAAACAATATTGGTCCATTAGCGTCAAATTGTCAAGGTAAAAAAGCTTAACAAATGGGTGCCCCACAAACTGAGTGATCGCTAGTGCTAAGTACGCGTCGACAACTGTCTTACACTGTTCAACAGGCATACAAATGAAGGCATATTTAATCACATTGTTACTTGCGATACTTGCCTAAACAATTCCCTAAATGAAAACTGACCCCTAAAAGTGATGATCACTTTTTGGTGGTTTAGCGCTGGTGGTCTAATTCATCACAGCTTTTTCAAACAGGATGAGCATTAGTGCAGATGTGTGCTGTGAGGAGCTGAACACATCTCCTACCAGCTTTGGTCAATCGTTCGGCTCCGCTGCTCCTGCACGGCAACGTGCGACCTCTGCACGGCAGACGGTCTCAAAGTTACAAGAACTTGGATTGGAAGTTCTCCGTCATCTACCGTACTCACAAGACGTTGCCCAGGCTGACAGACAGAGAACTTGCATTCATTGCTTATTTCATGGAAAACGGCAATTTCGTAGGTTTTTTTTTCCTATTATTACCGCTTTAAAGATAGACAAATCAAGATGTTATAAACACGTCTATAAGTTTTGAGATTACTCTGAGAGAGAATCTTATTAAATACCGTCGCAATTTATTTTTATATGTACTCGTACACCTACTTATAGCGTACTTATGCGCGTATGGATCTTTGAACCATCTTTACGACTGGGACTTAATAACGACCTTTGTTATTATTCAAAACGTTTTTGCTATGGGTTCTTTCTTTTTCAATCTGTAGACAAATTTAGTACCTATTCTGACTAATTCTTCAGTTACTATACGTATGGTCTTCAGGGGTGACCTAGAATTATGTATAAGTAAATTATACAAGTGTGAACCTTTGCTCGTTTATTCAAAATTATTTTAATTAGACATGCATAAACAGTACATTCAGTGCTTTATTGAAATGAAAAGTATGAAAAATTTTTGACGAATCGACAAAAACGACGGGCAACCATGCCGCCACAAGTGAATACATTTTTAAACCTTCGCATGTCCTCACTCGGGTATAAATCGATACTGAAACTTGAAGGGGAGAATTCATCAATTATTCACTCTACCACAACTCGGTGGTGAGCTATACCTACTTATGTCGCCGTTACCTACTTATTAATTTTAGTTGCTGTTTACGTATTACTCTCATGGGATTTAATATGTACGTTAACGTAACATTAATTTACAATTACGACCCACGACACCTATAGTAGTACACCTATAGTAGTAGTAGTGTAGTGAACTAACAACTTAAACTTTAACAAACAATAGGACATTAACTGCGAATATAATCAAGTTCTGCCCAGTATATTGTGGCTTTAACAAACCCTAAAGAGGAAACAAGTCATTTAGCACAACGGCTTTGAAGTCAAGAGTTAAATGAATACATTCATTGTTAGCACTTTTGTTGCAAACAATTCTATTTTTTATCACCCTACATGACATATGTATAAAAAATTTTAGTTTGGTTCAGTACATCCCATCATATTACGTGTTATATTACGTATTAGCTCAGTGCCAAACTTGGGGTCATAAAAAGTAATTAGATCTCATATAGAGAAGTCCTTACTGTGCATTCTCACAAAAAACGTGACTTTTGCACTCGCGGCTAATGTGTTCCAGCATGTGTGCAGACATACGAGTACATATCTTCCGTGTGATATTGCTTATTAATTTTGTGTTGTGGACATGGAAATTAAATAGATCCATGAAATCTAGCCCATACTTTTGGACTAAGATGTGACTAAAGGAAAAGGGAGCATGGTTTTAATCATATTTAGTTTTTGGGCTCGGTCACCTACATAACTGAAAATCAAAATCTTTTTTCGCAGAGGATAGATTAGGTCGGTGAACGCTAAGCGTATTTATATGTGATGACTAAGATGGTCGTAGCGCAATTAGGACCCCAAATAGGGGATAAATATGAATACCAGCTACGGGCCATAGTGATAACTCTTGGATTTTTTTTCAGAATTTTTTGCGCCCATTCCGTGAACACCACATAGATCCGACATCAATAACACGACACGACTTCGTCGAAACGAATGGTGACAATTTTGCAATTACTATACCAGTGCTGGCAAGAATTGTGTGGCAGTTAATGACATATGACTCTTCAAGCATCGTGGAACAATTCCATTGGATAGCATATTGGTACTTGTGCTGTATATTTGTGGCCATGACGAATCAGGTAATAAAATTTATTTACTATATACAGTTATTAAAATATAAGTTTTAATACGATGTCTAATGTGGCTGAAATACGTCTATGTACTTCATCTTGCAACGTGTAGAGAATTCTTAGATTACCGGACTCTGAAGTTTCGGTATTTCCAAACAAATATCTCTCGACCTGAGAAGCATAAGGGCCGATGTGCGAAATCATAAGTTTTCAGGAGAGCCAAAAGCAAATCAGATTTAGAACGAAAATATAGAATTCTCGAAACATGTTTAAAAAGAATAGAGAGATAGACACATGATTAGAAAGAGTGGAAAATTCTGAATCTACCTGTGTCCAAAAGTTATTTTTGTCGAATTTAGATATCGGCCCTCATGCTTCAAACATATCATTTTTATTCTGTCTATAAATCGATTGTTTTTCTGTTTTCTTTTTTTAATGAACGCTTTTATCTTTATATCTCTAGATTCACAAATGGTCTCACACTTACTTCGGGTTGCCCACTTTGGTAGTTTGGTTGCAAGAGTGGCACGTCGTACTGCCCAGACGTCACCACAGGATCCATCACGTCGCACCGCACGAGACTTACTTTTGTATAACAACCGGGTGGCTTAATTGGCCTTTGGAGAAATTGCATTTCTGGTCCACCCTCGAGACCGTCATCGAAGCTTTAACCGGTTGCAAGCCCCGCGCCGATGATATGAAATGGGCCCAGAAACGTTCCTAAAACATTGTGTTAACGGGTAGTTTTTATATTTAATTGTATTGACTCGGAAATCCTCGGTGACACTGTAAATTGTTACAATCGAGTAGTTTATACATTTCTCCGTGACAGATTAAACACAGCTATGAACAAGCCAACATAAACACGACATTTCGTACAAGAATAGAAGCTTAAAAGCCTCTGAAGGCAGACTGATTGTGAACTATTAGTAAGTAAATTGATTTGTTCTTATAAGAAAGTACAACCAAAGAAAAAATATAGATCAGGGTTAAGGATGGGTTCTTGAATGATTCACTATGATACCGCGATTGCTTTGACATCAGGTTATGAAGAGTTTTGGTCAGAGCCTGTAACGAATTGTTTAGGATATATCGTTGTCATACATCCTTGTAAATACATATTTATAATCGGCATTCAAAAAATATTTTATGACAACATTTGCCGCAAGTGATCACATGGATAAAATGATATTATATGAACGCAGCTATAATAGCCGGGTCTTGCTATCTTATACAAAATAAGTTATATTAATATCAATTATTAACTGTACGCTAAGAGGGCATTTTTGCTATTTTGAAATAAAACTTAGATTTAAATAACCAAGCTGAGCTTGGAAACGGTATGCGTGCAGGAAAACAAGAGTATGATTCGTCTAATTATATTCGATGATAATATATGCTTTAGACTAAGTAATGTTTAAGATTGTTAAGATAATCATTTTGGTATTTTGCTTTCAATTACACTGATTAGGATATATAGCTTCTTCGAGTTACAAATATATAAAATATACCTTTATTAGGCCTTTCGATTACATTATGAAACAGCGATAATTATGTGCGCCTCCGTGCTTCTCGTTATATAAATTCAGAGCGAGGTACATAAATAAAAGTATAGAAAGTTGTATTCTCCAAAAAAGTTAATAAGAACGTAAGTCACTTTTTAACGACACTTTTTATATGCTAGTAAAAATGTATTATGAATTCACTTGAAACACGTCTTATGTTTATTTATTGGGTAGTAAAAATGCGCCCGAACGAATCGAGTGCGGACCGTACGATCGATATAAACTTTTGTTTCATCACATAGTTCTACAATAATGCATGGAGAAAAGCTGTTAATTTTGTTCGGTAGCAAACTATTAAGTGACCTTTTCTCTATAACTCCAAAGTCATGAGAGAAAAGACTGCATTATAATAAGCACGGTATTAATTACAAAAAAATGTCATTGTATTGATAAAGCAAGATTACCTATTTTAAATACGCTAAGTGAAAGTAGAAGCAATATTACATTAATTTAATATTTAAGACCCTGTGATGTGAGTTAGCCTAGTATTTATTAGCATTAAACAAAAATAAGCATTATACATTTATTGTATTGTTTGCGACGACATAAGCTGCTGTGCAATATTTTGTTATAAGTACTATTTTTTATTATATCTAAAACTGTTTATTGTACACTATTTATTGATGTTTTTTTGTATATAATAACAAACACTTTGATTCGCAATCTTTAATATCTTTACAATGTTAAATGATCAATACAGGAAACGGAAATGTATGCTCTATAGACATCGATCAATTAAGAATGTTTATAAATTCGATTAATTTACAGTTTTATATTGTTATTTTGTTTTTAATACTTGGATACTTCATTTATGATTTGTTATAATGGCACATATTTAGGACAAGTAATATCATTTTGCAATAATTTAACATAAGAAGAACGTTTTTCGATAATCGACGATAATCGATTCGATAATCGATAAAAGACAATAATCGACGTAATTTAAAAATTTAAATCCGTTTACATTTTATACACAAGTATCATCGACATGTTGTTATCATTTGGATATGTTTTCAAACGATTTTGTGCTATACGGTGATTGATTCGATTCGATGACTTCACCACACCTAAAATATTAATAAAAGAGTAGATGAACAATACACAGCCTTTTGTAAAATAGAATTTAAATATGCAAATTTTTGGTTATTTTGTGATTTATACTGCATGAAGTTTTGTAATTATTTAAAATCAATAACAGGTCATTATGTAGTTGTACCTGCCACGCCACACTCGGCAAGCGCCACTCGCTTCCGTCCGTTTAATGCTTTCCTTGCACTATGTATTTAAAATTTGGCTAATAATAATGTTAGTACTGACTTGTAGGTACTAATTTGAATTATTATAAATTATTGTTTACCACACTCCTTGTTAGAAAAAACGATCGGCTGCAGCTTAACATAAAATTAAGATTAATTGAAGTTGCTTGCAGTATTATCAGATGGTATAAAATCTCATGGACCTATAACATTATTAATATTATAAAATCCATGTATATAGGTACAAGTAAAATATCTTCAATGTGATGCATTTATTATATCTGAATAATAAATTGTAACAGTACAAAGAATAATTAACATGTCTGTAGGTTAACCAAAGATAATGAATAAACCAAACCAAATGAAGCCTTAAGTAAATTAAGTTTTTCATATTTTGCAAGTCTACTGTAAATTACAATCGTAAAAATGTATTGTACACGTGCCGTCCTCTCGCGTTGCTTATGAGCCCTTAGTTGGCATTGAAATTCTGTCGTATGTTATAAGTAGTATAAGAGTCGTTTACAAAATTTAAGATTGTAGAAACTTGTAGATACAAAAGTTTTTACAATTTTATGTGACGCAATGTACGTTTACGTTGCGTTTATGCTATTCTTGTCATTTTTAATCATCAGTTCACGACTATGACTACATACTAGACATACCGATTCGGGTTTTCGTTTCGTGTGTCTGTAGTAATACACTACAATTCAAGCATATTTTATAAGTTACGAATGATATGAAACTCTTATAAAGAATACAACACCCATCACAGTATTTTAATTTATAGTATGAATGTAATATACAATATAATCCTCGGACATTTTTAAATAAGTAATTACACTTATCAAAATTTAAGATTTATTTGAATTATTAAATGTGACTATGATTAATACATAAGGATAATAGTTTAAAAATGTTGACTCAGATATTTGATAAATACAAAACCCGGTAAAATTATACTGTTCCGTGTGTAATTTCGTTCTTATGCGATTATCAGTATTTTTTTTCAAAGTACATAAACTAACACTGACCATCAATGTTATTACTATATGATAGTATGATATGTCTACTATCCGAAAGTCATAAAATTGTTTTAATGTATTGTTAACATCTTTGGAGGTGTTATTAATTTGTCTAATTTTACTGGGATAAGAATATTTTTGCCATATTTTTATATATAACTACCTATATTGATATTTTATAAACATACTTGCTACTATTTTTTTCAGAATAGTCGTGTAATTACTTGTAATGAATTTTATACTTACAGTAAATTGTGTTGTTTCTAACACAACAATTAAATATTTATTTAAATGTTTTACATTTTATGTTACCTATACGTTTTATTTAAATACAACATTA
>DWNJ01002964.1:0-10008 GCA_018250275.1 Udranomia eurus
GTAGAAATAGATGTGGCGGTGGTGCCTCCGGAGTCGAACAGTTTCAAGGTTCTACCACCTTCAAAACTTAACAAGAGAACTGAAGATAAGTATTGAAGCAATGACTTTTATTGACGATGACATAATGACTTCTGTAATTCAACAGCACTGATCAGAAAGTATTGGTCAGATAGGTGATAGACCAACGACATGTAGACGTGCCTTCAGAGTTAAGATAGTAGATCTTAAGGATAACAATCCTCACTGACCGAAGAACACGAATATCCTTATTGAGTGTTGACCACGTATATGGTATCTCTTCGGAAGAAGTACGTCTATGTCCTACAATATTTAGATCTACCTAAGTTTATCGCTCGTCCCTAAATTCCCAACTATGTATGGGTATACAAAGTTGGGATGAAACCAAAAGATGTATATAATTCAAAAATATCCTCTCTCTCTAAGAAATGTTTCCGTTCATATAATAATGATAAGACAGTAAAACTTTTTAGATGTCCCTTCTTAGTACTTAATAAATGTGTGCTTCATCTGGACTGGGCTTCATCAAGGAATATTTTTAAATCAGTTCGCAGAAGATTTTGGACGCAAGTGACAAGTGCAAGTTCACTTGCTTATTTGTTTATATCCCATAAAATTATGGGACCAGAAAATTCGAATACGATATACGAATATTTCGATACTAAGTATTAGTATAAGGTACAAGTAATTAAATGTAGTATGACTTAAATAAATCTCAATAATAAAAAATCTTACAATCCCTGACTTTCTCACATTAGTATTTTCCAACTCTAAATAAATTCATCACAATTGTCGACTTAGAACTGATCCGTCAAAAGCTCGTCTCAAAGTTAAAAATGTTTATGCCATATTGTGGGCATCCTAAGCAAATATTGATTAGAAAAATAATGGTAGGCGCGAAAACATCCGATAAACTGTTTGAACACTAACCGGCACTTCCTCCAACACACTTGAGAAGCATGGCGGAGTACGCTTCGATCCTTTCCCGTTTGTGGGAAGAAACCCGTGGCCGGCAGTGGAATATAAAAACGGTTTCGGCAAGTACTTTTGTTTATGTATGTATGTCTGTCATGTGTGTTTGCATTTCTGTGAATAATGTATTTTCTTTCATTCTTTCACCACCACCAATTTCTCTCTTAATTCTTAAATACAGTAATCACGATTACCAACACTGAGTTTTGAGTTCAGGGAATCTGCTTATCCAGTTAACGGAGGCCATGACATATTAAATTCCATGACAACTCTCGTCAGTAGACATCTAACAATGTAAAGAAACAAACGAATAACTGATGTCCGACATTAATCCTAATGTACCGATCTACTGGCTAAACGTCGTTTAATCTAAACAAAAATATTTCAATGCATCCAATAAAACTATGGAGGAGAAAAAACCTCGGCTGGAGCACTGCTCGTAAGGTATTCGATGAGTATGACTTCTGAGAAGCTATGCCACTGTCATATCACGACGTATAGGGCAGAGAGCATATCGAGAATGCGTTGTCGATATCGATAACTTGTTATTTAAGTTGTAATTAGGAAAAAACTATTTATGTACTTTAGGGCAAATAAAAACATTTTTTTTGTTAATTATAATATAATAAAATGAACTTCCTTTTTTTGTTTTTGCTTATCGTTATTATGTACTGTAATTGATATTAAAAGACACCATAAGCATTATATTTATAATTTTTTTTATCTTTATCTTTATCACTTAAATTATGGATATAAGAATGCCACGATTCACGCATTGCACTTCGTTGTTAGTATAATTCTATGACGTGTAATGTCAACAGCTATTTGATCTTTACCAGCCTGACTATATGAAACACCATCGAAAACATCGATATATCGTCTCACGCTGCGCACACATCACTTAAACACAAGCGCAGGCGCACGACAGATGATCAGTCATGGGGCCAGATGCTGCGATAAGCCCGCAGTAGCCACTCATTAATCTACCCACTCCCCACCACCGGCACTTTAATAATTAACCGGACAGTTACACATAGGCAGGGATTCGTAGAATCTCGACCGATACTGTTACCATCCGAATTTCATAGCCGCACTAATAGAAACTAGATGTCATATGACTCTTAATTTATGTACGGAGACCGCCTGAGACCGGCTTGTCAGGTGCTTTATCAATTCGATTTTTTACATAAAATAATGTCACGTTCCAAATTGTATTTGTTAATCTTGGGAGATCTGATCTCTTTGTATTTGTTTTGTATTGGTACAAAACGGCTTCCGTTAGGGTTCACCGCGCATTACACTTCAGATATGTTTTGATGATTGTCATTACATTAATGAGGGTTATCAAATAGAGTTAATTGCGTTTTGCATTAAAATAAACAAGTATGTTTACGACGAACATCTGTCGTCAATAAAGCCTGCGAACAGTAATTTAGACCAACCCTGCCCATCTTATTTGTAGTAAAGAAAAATGTGCGCTTTTTAATCATGGGTTTACCCGAGATCATAATGTCCGCACGCATTCAAAGGACATTATATGACTGGTTTTAGATGCTCGTGGGGGCATAAGACGGGCAAGTTAGTGATATTGCAAGGTTTAAGTGGCCTACTTCATGAGGTGTGCAGTAAACGCCAAAAAGCCGCGATTTTAAGGCCTCTCGGTAGCAATATTACGTACGTCGCTCCGGTGTAGACGAGTGTTTATCAATCAAGTGTCGAGTTTACGACCATCGCTGCTTTAATGTCATAGCAGTAAAACGTCGTTTGTACAAGAATAAGCTTGTAGTATTCTATTCTAGTTACGGAGTTGTGTGACGAGCTTTACCTCGATTACCGTATATTTGCGTTGAATACAACATATTAAGGTAATGGAGGTAAAGGGTTAATACTTATAATATTTTTTAAGATAATGAGTTTTCCCCCCCAGATTACCTTTTTTTACCGACTTCAAAAAAGAAGACTTCGATATTATATTTTTTGAGGCGTATATTTCTTATGTATGTTCACCGATTTTCGTTGTGTGAACCGAATAAAAAAAATACTCGCTCAATAATGGAAATTATTAATTGTAATTATTTGATACAAAATTACAAATTTGATAAATGATAATAAGATAACAATTAACGCTCACTCTCACACACTCACTCATAGCTCACACTAGGATTGCCTGTGTCGTGGGCGCCATGGACAACACACAAAGTCAACAACACATACACCCAGACCTAGAACAGAAATTTAAACTCATCGTCACAATTTCTGCTTTGCTGAGAATCGAACTCGGGACCGTCCAAGCAGTCCGGCATGGTGCCCATTGCGCCATACGGGTCGTCTGTTTTCTGCCAACCAATAAGTACCTAGTTGGGTTTCTGGGTTCTTATATATTAAAGTTATTTTAGCTGAATTCGAAAAAACGCATTGACCAAAGCTTCACTATCTCTTCAATTTATTGTACTTTAAACAAAAATAGGGTAATAAAATAATGTAGAGTAGAAGAGTGCTGTGTGAGAACAGCTTGTATCTAATTGAGGGAGTGCGCGCCGCGGGCGGCCCCCTTAACCCTTCCGTTAGTGCATCCGTTGATTGCCCAATGCTAATCTGCTTATTATTGCCTGTCACATACGGTAATACGGTAAACTAGGGTTAAATGGCATGTCGCGTATTCTTTTTATATTGATCTTGAAATAGCACGGGCGCTTAAGTCAATGATATTAGTTGCCAGAGTCAATGTTCTTTATTCGTATAGTAAGGTAAAATCAAAGCAGGTAACTATAATTGTAGTTCATCTGCAGTGCCTCTGGAACACTAGTTCTGCCTTATAGCAGCAGTCTTTGAACAGCATTGTCTTTGTCGAAGCAGATACACCTTTTCAAGTCAATCCATCTTAGTTCTTAGGAATAGCAGCGCTGGAAGCAGGAGTTCAATATGAGCCAGATTGCACCATTATGCAACCTTGCAGTTAAATTTATAGTACGAGAATAAGCCAACTTTATATAGCATTCTCGGAATTCAATCATAAGATGCGCTGACCTTACCCAGGTATGGGGTGTGTCTCGTCCTCACCAGGGACATATAAAGGGTTGCGGCCATAGGCTGTGCGATGTACCTACATTTTTCAAAGCGGATGAACCAAAACAGGTAGTAGACAGTTAAAGGCTCCGACGAAACTAATAAAAACGCGCGTATCACGTTTCACGACCTAGTCAAGAATTCGACGAGATTTCGAAGGCGACTCACGACTGGTCACATGCGGCTAATTTATTAAAGTATGTATGCCTTTAATATAATAGAACTTTACCGTTTTCAGCGCACCTCATCTTGGTTTCCACTTCTCGGAAGTCGTAAACGGCGGTCCCACAGTGTCCGTAGCTACATCATCCGCCTTCTTATTAGGATGCCTACTCACTAGTGGACTGACTACTCTGAGTTTGTTTTGTCGTGGTGACTCGAAACAAATGTACGTTGTTTGTAATTATAATATAAGGATAACATAATAGTCCCTTTTTGATTTCTATAACGTAATGGAATATTAAATATCCCGATAGTCTTACGCTTGGACTTACGCGTATTATTGTAACATGATTTCGTGGATACGTAGTCTTAAGTGGCTCAAATGATTTACGTAGATATCTTGTGTGGTTCCACATTTATATCCTCTTTAAGTCTATGGCGCTTAAGTCTGCATGCATACTCAGCCTTACTAGCAGTAGGCGACGAAAACTAGGGTCATGTTTTATTCATGAACAAGCAACGTAGGTACATCAACGTGAACTCTTGACTGTTTTTGCGATGTCGCACGCTCGCAGTATATCATGTGACGAAATTATAGCCTTGTTCCCTTCCTTTCAGTGGACTTATCGCCGCCATTTGCAATCCACATGATAAATTCGTGACTAATTGGACAAAGTGGACGTTTAATTCCTGGAGACTGTCATTGCCGGGAAAACTAAAAGTTTAGTGTTCACTGATTTCATAATGAGGTTCTTTGTGTTTTATATGTATAAGTGTATCTAAATATCTCGTTACGAGTTGCGTCTCCTTTCCATATATCTACTTAGGCGAAGTTATTAGTAACGCGTAGTACATTATATTTTAATGAAATATTCAGATACCTGATGTGTTTTTGCAAAACATTTGGATTATATTTATATCTCTCACATAGGTAGCATATATAATAAAACTGTAAATGACTGATGTCTGTACATGATTCTAAGAGAAAACCATTGGCTCTTTATTAAAGAATAAAAACAAAAAAAAATATTATTAGTATTTGTTGTCTGTTTGTCTGTACGTTTGTGCACGCTAATCTCAGAAACGGCTGATCCGATTTTCAATGATGTATTGTAGCAAGCTTCACTTAACATTTAATGTTTGTTTCTTAAAAATCTGTTCAAAAATAGAAAACGGATGGGAACGTAGAGGCGGTCCGAAGTGCGCCGGGTCAGCTAGTCGTATTTAAGAATAAGAAAAAGATGTTCATAAATTGCACTTACAGATTGTAACATTTTATGTATATTGCGGAGATAGTGAACTTTCGAACTTTTGGAACTTTGGACCCTTACCTTCACAACATAGATACATACGTTTACCACACACATAACCCTCACAAGTTGTATTAAAAATAGTGATTGAGAGCACGATGACATAAATCATAAAGTGTGCATTGATGGCAACACTATTTCCATGTCATTAGCGTAGCTCGAGCGGGCAACACTGAATGGACAGCTTATTAATATCGTAGCGCGGTCAAAAGTTAATCGGGTTTAAGTCGCTCGCATCGCCCAAGAAGATTCATCACAATCGTCATTATTCACACACAATTATGTAATTTCAATAAATGGAACTTATTGAATAGTGATGAGCGTCGGTAGGCCGGCACGGATCCCCCGCCGGGAACCTTACATCGCGCCATCACTTAGGCGCTTCGTGCAAGCCTGAGAAATACACAACCGTCCCTATAACAACGTTCATTGCTACGTAATGCTGAGCCTGAATTTATCCGTCGCATACTATGCCAGGAATGTAAGATAAAAGATCATAATAGTAGTGGTAAGTAATGCGGTAGAGTGGTAAATCTTCCAATAAGCACTTAGATCCTCATTGTTTAAAATAAATGCATTTTGTTTGGATAAATCGAACTGCTGAGCGGAGGTCGGGCGTTAATGAACTCCAACGTAATAGGTAGTGCTTAACATGAAGCACTATGGGGGCTCAGGTAAGAAAAATTACATTTGCAAATCATTATTTTTGATACTTATTATATGTTTAAGAGTTTAAGTATTCTTGTGTTCTTATCTAAGGAGTTTGAGTTTGTTACGGTAGGACCATAATCCTGAATTGGATGTATATATTTCTCTCAGATATAATCTAGTAAAAGTAAAAGAAAGTGAAAATTGTCCACATTTTCATCATAATCCTACATCTAAAATTTAAGAAAGTTTTACAACCATAAAAATATAGATTATTTTTTGTTGGGTGGAGGTAGCAAACGAGCGTGCAGTCCAGTTGAATGTAAATGGTCATAGGTCGAAATATTAGTACTGTTTCTGCGTCTATAGGAATGCATTGGTCATCAACTCTTCATCTCAACAAGATTGTAAGTATTGCAAGATATACATCGAAGGAAGTCCATTAAAATTCCTCTGTGACCTTCTGTGCTTTGTGAGGATACTAAAGAACTCCACTCTGACGAACTGTCCCTTCTGAGTACCAACCAACCACCACGTCGCCTCATCAGACACGTCACATGGGAAGACTCATGTGTCAACTCAACACCGTTCTGTTATAGGACCACTCACAACGACGTCCCGATCGACGACAATCCCGGAAGCCAGTTTTAGTAGCACGAACTTTAAAGGGAGACATTTAACCAAGGCGTTCCTACTTAGTCCTCAGGGGTAGCAACGCAGATGTCCATGGCCGGTAGTTACTTACCACTTACCACAAGATGGACTGATTGCTCGTTTGCTACCTCCCAGTTATAAAAAAAACCGATCATGATGAATTGCTGCTTGTGCGTCTAAAACACAAACGCGATACAACTCTACAAACAGTGGACTAAGATACTTGAAACATTTAAATTCCTATCTTGTATATTCTATACCTAAACACTTAAGTAGGTGCTTGTAAAGGCAATTTATCACTTCGCTGAAGAAGGGTACAATAATAGAGCGTTAAGTGAACTGGCCACACGTTTGTAATTGATTTATAGGCAAATATTAAATTTGTTCTCACCAGGCACCGTGTGAGTAATGACTCCGCCCGTGCTGGTCGAGGTTTTGTTACACGGACAACCACCAATTGATTGACACCCCATTCTCTGTACAAATGAAAACTTCTACGATTGTTCTTAAAAATAGCCCACGTTTTCCAATAGCTTTACGAGTCATTTAGTAGTTGTAGCATGTAGTACCATTGAATTGAATAAATTCATTATTTACAATCTTAACTTTATGGCAGTTAATGTGAGATGATCTACAGCGGGTTCAACGCCTGCAACGCTCGCTCTTCTATTCCCAAGCTATACTGCTCCACTTCAATCGCTGCATCTGCTTCTGAATTTAAAGGCGGTAATGCAAGGGTTTACGCTACCAGTAGCAATGTATCAGTGATTCACCGCCATCTATTGACGGGAAACCAAAGAAAATCGTATGCTTATATTGTATCCTTAATGTCTCAAGTATTGGGTTTTATAATTAATATTCAATCCCTCCCCGCAATTGACACAAAACCCAAACTATGTGGCTCGAGTGGAATTCTCAAACTAATTTGCCCCGTATCGATCATCTGTGTACAGCGAGTGTAAAATGTCAACAAAACGTCCGAGCCCAACAGCATCACACTTATCAAAACAATACAAAACGGGGGATGTTATCGATAATGATCGCAGGCACGACAAGCCTCTAAGTCCATTTTTTGTGGGTTGACATCGCGCTAATAATACTCATGAGAAAAATGCGCGCTGGACCCCCGTCATCCTCCTTTTGTTTTTAATTTCTACCTCAGTGGCATCGATTTAATTGGGCTCAACTCGAGCGAGCGCACCTTCGTATTTCACCTCGGCTCGCTTCATTTGAATATTTAAAGCATTTCGGGTCCCCGCCGCATTATTTTCTTTATTTACACAAATACAATATTTATATATTTATTTCAGGGCTGGCGTCATTTATTTGGTGACGTGACTTACCGATGTCGCGTCCTTCCCAGTATCGACATAGTTAACGCGGTGAATTCTCTCGCGTTCCATTTAAAACTTTGAGGTTGTTTGTTTGGTTCGTCTTTTTGTGAGACCGCGTCGCTGCCGCGTGTGGCGAGGTCCGCTCTTCGTTGTTTTCTCGCCAGCCCTTATCTCGGACAAGATTGCTCGTTTTTAAATGAAGTTATATCGTCCCGATTGAACACCGGGCCACGGAGGCGAGGCGAATTTTTAATTAGTTTCCGAAGATAGAGAATTTTAAGGAGGAATGCGGGAGTCGTGTTTCGAGTGTGCGCAGATTTCTTAATTGAGACGTGGACGCATCGGTCCGCCGACGAGAGGCGATTTGTTGAATGCGAGGAGATTAATTATGAATTAAGGGTTAAAATCGACGTTCCTGTTCATTGCACGTCGGACACAAACCACTATTCCGTAATGGTCGGAATTAATGAGTGCAATTTTTGTTACTGCCGCATTGAAGAATCGCGTGACGCTGCTACGAAAGCTCATCACGTCACTGCCATGATTATTTCATTACATCACGATCCTCATGTTTTTGTCTCGTCTGACAGACAACATTTACTAAGAAACAATATAACAATTTGAAATGCGTGTTAATATAATAAGAAAAAACATAGTTAGATACCCTTCTTTTCTCTTCCATTGTCAACAATAACTTTATTATCATTAAGGGAATAAACAAATATTGAAAATTTATTCAATCATTCGCAACAAGAGCTACGACGTTAAAACCGATATTGTCGGGTTCCCGCTGCATAAAATCTCGGCACACCCTCGCAGCATCTTTAAGAAAGTTCTCCGGGGTCGTCGACCCATGATCGATGGGGATAGACTTGCGGCCGTCCAGCTCAAACAAAACCCCGTCCTTATGTATAAGTGTCACGAAATGATTGCTCGTCGAATCGTCTGTATCGGTATTTACTGGATTACCCACTACGCCCTTATAGGCATCGAAGATAGCTAATGATTTTTCTAGCAGAGCTCCCCTCGCGACTGCGTCTAGTCCGGTAGCTTCGTTCAGATACTTCTTAAGGAGACCATCGTTTAATTCGATGTGGTGCGCGTTATTTGCAACGCAGTGCACTAAAGCCACAGTCCCGCAAATATTGCTCAGCACCTGTCTCAAGTGGAAGACATCTTCAGGGGGGCTCTTGCCTTTCCGTAGAATCTCATTCTCTTGCGCATGGCGGTGTTGTTCATATGTTTGGGAAAGGGGAAACAGCAGGATCAGGGCCAAGACTGAACGCGGAACTAGGTCCAAGGCATCTTCGTCTAAACTCAGAACGTCAACCATGCGCCACTCATCAGGCACTCCCAGCTTCTGTAAGTATCTGTTCATGATTTCTGGATCTGAGTCCATTGCCACAGCTTCTGCCATGTCTATGGATTTCTTAATAAATTTCGATATTTTACGACAATATTTCACTTTCGCCAAAATATGTTTTAGTTGTCAATTTTATTTTTTATTATGAAAAAGATTATATTTATGATCTTTATTTCTATTTTTGAAGAAACTTTTTAGTAAATAAAACGGTATCTATACATATAAATAAAATTGTAGTGTCTGTCTATGATTTTAATATAACAAGGGTTTTTACATAAGCCCATACATAGGTTACTTTTTATACAAAACTAGCAGCCCATCCCGGCTTCACACGGGCATAATAATATAATAAAAGAAAATACAGAATGTTTTACAGTGAGTTTCTAAAAAAATAACATTCATTGAAAACAAAAAACTAAGATATTAATTTTTTTTGTGAGTATATTTTCTTAAACTTTTTTTTGTACTTACATTGTTTTTT
>DWNJ01002965.1:0-10006 GCA_018250275.1 Udranomia eurus
GGAAGTTATTTGTTTATTTTTTTACACCTTGGGTTAGATTATTCAAGTTTTAGTAAGCATCCCTAATTTTTTTGAAATTGAAACATAGCCTATGTTACTCGGGAATAGTGTAGCTTGCCAATGGTGAAATTTTTTTTTAAATCGGTCCGGTAGTTTCGGATCCTATTCATTTCAAACAAACAAACAAACAAACAAACAAACAAAAAATCAAACCTTTCCTCTTTATAATATTAGTATAGATACAGTTAGGATGCTCGTTTATTTAGTTGGCCAACTAAGTTCGATAGTGGCATTGTTTAAAAGCATTACCAGATTTAACCCCTAACTAGATTAAACGCCAGTTTATCATTTGCAGTCCCTTATCAGTCAAGCCTGATCGTTTCTTAGAGCGGAGAGAAGTTGTTAACTTTCTGCCATCACTAATTAATGACACGCTATAGAACTTTCGGCAGAATAAAGCTATTTACAACGCACGATTGGCTTTTTGGTAACATTGTAATCGTTGGCTGTAAAGACGCGTTTAAAACAGGAAAACGCTCGTATTGGAGGAAATAAAACACTGTTTTATTGCTAAACTTTAACTGCCTAAACAATTTTATATGCGTGTCATTTAACTTTTATTCGTAATGTGTAGACGGCAATGATAGTATTTTAAGTTTTGATGTCATAAAAGTATAATATACACGTGACCCACTGTAGGAACCTTTAGAAAATTATATTTTACTGTTTAATTCTGTACTAGTGTATATAGTTAGTTAATTTATACACTCGTACCTATGTAGCGCGCAGAATGTTTTGTTTGTATAATACATTAAAGCAATAAAGGAATGACTTATTCATTTTGTTGGAACGACTGTTAACTTTAAGCTTAGCGTTATGGTATCCTTTGCATATAAGACAATTAAATATAAATATAACAGTATAAAATTACATGACGATGTTTAAAAATCATACAAAAACTTGAATTTTATCTTTCTCAAATCAGAAGTCAGAATAATTATGCCGGCAGAATATTCTATAGCCTACTGATCCTACTGGTATAATAGTCTGTTTTGTATGGCATGCCGATTATTCTATACGGGACAACGGTCGTTCAGCGCAAGTCCTCATGGGCCCGGTTATGGTAAGCCATGTTACTCCCTACATAAACCCTGTCATGCAACTAAACCACTGTAATAGTTACGTCCATCCGGAGTTCTGAGACATGTTAATCGTTCCCCTCACATGCAAGACCGCGTGCTCCACCATCCATTTAAGTATCTGGGCAGCTATTGGCTACTCAGATCCCCTGATCTGACCCAAATAGATTAACTACGTGTACTTTAACTCAACGGTAATGGCTTCGAGGGCTAACGGCTGGAAATATATTTCGTTCCCCCATTTTGATGGAAAATTAATTTGTGAAATTTTACATTCTTCCGAAAGTGTAATCAGATTTGACGCTAATAGAATTTTAGAAATGAATTTATAAAACAACAATTTTTGCGACTTTTACGCGACTTTAATACTTTATTTCGCACTTTGTTTTACCGTCTAAACGAATAACCACATAGGCATTTATAATGCAAGTAAACGAAATTAAGCTTACTGATTGATCATGTATACATATTTTTAGCTACTAGCATGTAAACACTAGAAATTGTGGTAGCTTCAAAAGCTTATGTTAAGAGTGCGTTCACGTCAATATTGCAATGGGAAATGAGGAGGTCGATCTCTCAGTCGTTAAGCCCGAGGTCCTAAGTATTGGCCTATCGTCGTTTTATTGTACCTAAACATTTATATTAATCTTACATGTATAATTTCATATATTTTTATACATATATAATTTACATCAGTTATTTTTTTTGTCCTTAAATATAGTTTTGGCTAACTCGGGGACCAGAGGCTTCACATATACTCGTGTTAATAAACATTATTCTATTCTATTCTAAAAATAATTGTAACAGCTGTGTCGTCTCTGAATCGTATAGTATAAACATTGAAGGGGAAATGAACTCGTACGTTTAGGCAAAGGAGAGCGCGCAGAATTTATTTATAACTGACGTTACAACTAAATAGGTACTGTGGAAGGTAAGTAGCATGTGACCATTAACCATCAGGTGGACTGGATGCTTGTTTGATACCACAACACTATAATAAAACATTTGGTTACTGATTCCTCAACAACTGCATAGGTACCATGGAAATTTAAAGTTGGTAGAATGAATGTTTCGACTCCGGAGGCACCACCGCTATACCTATTTCTGCCTTATAGCAGTGCTCTTGCTGGTGTGTAGCGAGATATTTGTGGTTGACCTGTCTTGGGTTGATTACACGCAGTGCAGCTGTATCCACTTACCAACGGGTGAATGCATGCTCGTTAGCTACCATAATACTATAAAACATTTGATTCTTGAACAATGGCCATACCATGAAAGGTGAGCACCATTTGCGGTGCTTACAAGCCTTCGCATTTTATTAAATGGCTTTCGTAAATAGCCTCCAGCCCCAGCTATTTACAAACAAACGTGGCATAAAGCACACGCTTTGCCTAAAGTCGGTCACAGTCGAGTAGCTTTGAACACAAAACTGGTCAAACAATAACCGGGAAATTAACTTGAAGCAAGTTGTGTTGTGAATGCTGTGTGAATAGATTGTGTAGTATTGTTTTTAGTCGCTAGACTTAACAATCATTTTGCCCGTGGTCAACGACGAACGTTTGCAACGGAGATAATAGTCTTCAGTTCACTTTCCCTGTTGTTCAGTTGTTCAAAAAGCGTATGATCGAGTAAATAGCTTTAATAAGTAACAGTTTAGTTATGCATGTATTAATTAAAAGGAATATAATTGTCTTAAGAATTTCTTTACATATCGCATTTATTAATTTTATTTTTAATTTTTTTTTATTAACGACCAACATAACCTATCAATCTTCATCTTCATCAGGTCTTTGGTATGTATTGAAGAAAATCAACGCGAGCGATGTCGCGGGTAAGTTTGTATAAATATAAACAAAAGTCAATTAGCTTTCTTTGTAAAGCCTTTAGGGAAATAGTAGAAAATATAAATAGTCAATGATAAACGTCATACATAAGATTGTTTTCTTTACTTATATAAGGTATTAATTATATAAATGAAAATAAATAAATGTACCTAATGGATAAAATATATTTTTTTTCTTTTTAGCCAAATTTATCGACCTAAAGAAATATATAATAATAGTATATACTTATACTCGTATACATACATAATCAAAATAAATAATACATTCAATGCGACACAATTTGTTTCTTGGAGCTTTAACTCGTATATCCAAGCACGTAGATTTCCCATTTAGTTTAATGTAATTTTTATTTTAGTCTCGTAAGTCTTCCGCAACTAAGTACCGCTCAGGGCAGGATTAGGTAACCTAGGCTCTGTCAAATCCGTTTTAATTAACTTTTCTACGGCGTTTTTTGTAAGTAGAAAAGCAACGTTGGTTTTACACTAACATTTTTGTGTGTTAGTGGAAAATTTTGGGAAAGCTAGATTAAAATTGTGTTAGTAATGTAAAGTTAATTTTTATATGAGCTTCCCTCCCTAAAATGATGTTGTGTAGATATTGTTAGATTTTATTTTCTGAAATATGGTTCTATGTTGTATAGACTTTATTATTTTATTTCTTTAAGATTTGTATTATATTACTAGCTGACCTGGCGCACTTCATACCACTATCCGTATACACCGTTTCTGAGATTAGCGTGCACAAACGCACAAACAAAGAAACGGACAAACCGACGAACAAACAAAATCTACAAATATATCATATTTTTTAGGTTCTATTCTTTAATAAGGACCCCTAAAACTGGTTTTCTCTTAGATATCTTCCATGTATAGACAGCAATCACTTACAGATTTATTATATGTATAGATTATGGATTATATAATATTTAGGTTTAGTATTTCGGATTTTAATTCAGAATTTACAATTTTAAATGGATAACCGCGTGGAGTATTTTCCAGTACCTTAGAATACTTGGAATTGAAAGCCTTTGTAGTAAGCCAACGCGGTTTCATTTTCAAGTCGTAAACAGAAAAGAACTCTTAAGAAACCCGATAACAAAAGAAACGACAGACACACCGATGATCACTCTCGATTTGAGTCGAAGTTCGGGTAGGTGTCCCAAAAACGGACCAAAGAAGAACAATATTCATAATTTTGTTTTACCTCCAGTAACTCAGTAAGTTATTGACGTAAATACCTTGTAGGACAGTAGCTAAACGTTATATACGTACGTTTGAAGGTCGTGAAACCTTTTACGGTTCGACTCGGGTGGCACCACCGCCACACCTATTTCTGCCTTATATCAGCAGTGTTTTGATCGCTGTGTTCTAGTCTGAAGGGTGTGGTCAGGGAGACATTCCAACCGAGGCGTTCCAACTTAGTCCAAGTTGGAACACCTCGGTTAAGTATGTCAGGGGTAGCAACCCATTTGTGATCGACCTAAAAAGAACTTTGATCCTATATTGCGGTGGTTATAAATGTCCATGGGCAGCAGTGGCTACTTAACATTGCAGGTTGCAGCAGGTTGACTGCATGCTCGCTTGCTACCACCCAGTTATAAAAAAACATTTACAGTTTATCTTTATTACCCTTCTTCGGTTAGGCTCGATTATTTCCTTGGCGACCCAAAGATTATGCGATAGATTGCCAAATTAGCCAAGTACTCGTACGTAGCCTACCTGGCTACCTAAGTAGGCTAGGTTTTTTGACGTGATAACGAATTATAAATTGATGAACGTCGGCTGCACACACGAAAGTGTCATGTTCCGCGTGCAAGCAAGAGTGCGGAACAAGTGAAAGAGAAGCACGATCGGCCTAAGCGTTCGGCTTGTGACGCATTTATCTCTCTTCCACTCCATGCCGATGCGTCCGATGAACACGTCAACTGTTTATAAAGTGAAAGGAAAAGTGAATGCGATTTAAATTTTTATCGATTTTTTTTTTAATTTTCAATTAACTTCTATGTATTTTACAAAATAATGATAATTCATAATAATGCAATTGAATTCATACGAGTGCATAATTTTTAGCATTAATGTTTCCTTAGGACGTTATCACGTAAAATTATCGTCAGTAAACCGACTTTCAAGACAACCAATTCTTTTATACATATTTTATACACATACAACATATAGTGTGGGGATAACCTAAGAGGATATCGGCTACCATTCTAAATTATCACTGCCACTATAGGACCAAGTGCGCCTTAAACCAATTTTATTGTTCCATGTTCGGATTCCGGAAACTATAAATTCCTATGACGATTTATAATCTAATTAATAATTTGTATGTTGAAGAGATTCTAATTAAACTTATTTTGTATAGTTTTATCGTCTCGTTTTGAAAAAATGGCCAAGTCCTTTTTTTAAATCACATACTACGATTTCGAAAGTTACCAAATGGTTAACTTATGCCCATCTTAATCTCATTATAGATTATGGTGAGTAACGTAACGGTCCATAACGTAATAGTAAAATATTTAAGCACCTTTGTATTAGTGAAAATAGGCATTAGTGTCAGAATATATTTAGATAGTTAGATAATATCTAGATAGCGGTCGCCCGAAACCGCTCTGCACAATATCACAACACGCGCGGTGAATCGTTCGGTGCGGAAATTGGTTTCGTGTACTCTCACACCCCCGTTTCCCTTATTTTATCTGGCGGTATATTTTAACGTTGGTCAACAGTTTGAATCTATTTTTAACATTTATTTTGGGAGACATTAAAGAGGATGAGGTTATTTATGTCTTGCTGGTATTTGTATGGGTTTACGGTACGAAAAAAATCTTCTACTGTCCGTACAAAATGCACAAATACAATTATAAATTCGAGTAAGCGCTGGTCACGCCATTACTAGTTAATCGATTATGATGAAATTTTGTATACACATTCAGAGAAACAAAAAATAACAAGGGGGAATCTTTTATCGCAAAAAAAATGCTCCAGAGGGACTGATTATACAGATGAAATTAGCAATATCAGCAAGGGAAAGGTCTTAGAAAAGAATTGTGTCTTATAATTTGTCAGTTATGAAACACAGTTCATGATGTACTTATTACTAATTACTATCAGCCTTTGCATGTCCACTGCTGGACATAGGACTCCCCTATCCTTCGCAACTCCGATAGGTCCTGTGCCTTCTGAATCCAATATATAATAAATATAATATTAACTTCAAACAAGTTTCTTCGTTGCTGCTTTTGAGGCTTTTGCCCCCCTCTACCTAGCAACCCTTATCAAAGTATATCATTTTCACAGTAGATCGAGTATGCCGACCAGACCTCACTAGAAGAACCTAATCAAATTTCTACAAATTTTGTAAATTAAGGAAAATTGTTTTTTTTTCTTCAAATCGCTAACTTACTATGCTAACTTGAGTCTTTGCCAAGTAAAGAAAACTTACTTATACAGCAAAATATACATGAAATTTATGTCCTTGTTATCCTAACATCTCTGGATTGTGGTCAAGGTCACGACTATTCCGTTTTGGAGTTCTTTGCTTCCCATTTCTAGGGCTGCGAACCTTTTTCACGACGGCTTCAATATATTTAATAACTGTAAATTCTTTGCTACGCTGTCCCCTTAACTACTCAATCATCATGAAGTTTATACACGTGTCGGAAAACAGGAATCAAACGTTGTAAGCGATGATGATCAGATTATTTCAAATATAGAAATACAAAAAAAAGATTAGAGAATTACACTGCAACACAGATAACTAACAGTAACTTGATAATAAGAATATTGGTATATACTAGTTGATTTACATTTACTACATGCTTACTGCCACTTATTATTATGCCACACGGTCTGCACTCAGCGATTACTGCCGGATTTGAGAGAGAGAGAGAGAGAGAGAGAGAGAGAGAGAGAGAGAGAGAGAGAGAGAGAGCCAGCCAGAGATGAGCCAACAACGCTGATTTTCAGTGCAGCCTTGCTATTTATGCCGCGTTCGGTTAAGAACGGATGAGATATGAGTTTGTTATTAGAAAAAAAATTTATAAGAAACTAATAGATATGCAGGTTTTATCACAGTATGTTTGACATTTCCTTATGTATACTAACATTTTAAAGCTAACGAGTTTGTTTGTTTGGATGAACGCGCTAATTTTAGGAACGACTGATACGCATTGAAAGTATATTTTTGTGTTGAATAGTCCATTTATAGTCCAGTAAGGTACTGGTTATATTCTTGATTAGCCTTAAATATTTGTGAGTTCTTTAAATTATAATTGAAACCGCGTGGCACAGCTAGTATATATACAATTCTAAAAAAAAGTTATTTGTCTGCCTAGGATTCAAATTCGGACACTTAAGTTAAATAGATACGTTCTTTTCACTCTATATCGCATTTCACATACTGAACCCTCACCACAGGGAGAGTGCTTAGCCAGATATTCATTCCTTATTCAGGCAACGATGGACTATAATTCTTTTTTCTTACTGTCCGAGCAGAAAAATCCTTTCTCAGCACTCCATTTTCACATACACAATGAAAGTCCTATTTTAGTTTTTATGTTCTCTTTTCTGAAGAGCAAAGTAATGTGCAGACCACCTGGTAGTTTCCGCTTTCTGGTACGCATCCATTCATAAACATCTCAAACTTGTATGAAACCAAATCTAACGGGATTCGTAATTATTATATATTTTTAAAGGTTTACCTTTTACGGTTCGATTACGAGGCATCACCGCTGCAAGAGCTGCTTGAAGGGTATGTGTAAGTTAGAACATAAAATATTAACTAATAATATAAATGCGAAAATGACTATTAACGGCTTTTGGGTTCAAACTCGCTTGAATGAAACTTTTTACGCACATTTTCTTCAAATCCTGTCCGCCTTAAGATAAAAAAAAACAATCTTATATGATCGTCCGGTCGTATTTAAGGATTTCACAAACGCAAGCAAGCGAAGCTATGGCTATGGCTACAAGCTAGTATAAATGTATATACAAAACATTGCCAAAGAGATAACATTGTTACTCAAAGATAAGTAATATTGTTACGTTATTAACATAAATGTCGCAATCGGAGCTAAGGTGCAAAACGCTCGCAAATTAATCTTAATAACAATCTCAGTTCATTAACAATTAGACCGTTATTTCTATTACTGCGGCTTATTGCTTGTTAAGCGAGACGGGAGTTAATAAATTAGGTGCTTATTTCTAAGAACGCCCTTACCACTTACTTTTAGCTATATTTATGACTATGGCTGTAGTCTCTCCTATGTGTGTGTAGTAGACCAATTAAACCAATTTTCAGTTGTCTTAATATGTCTGATATTACGCTGTATTAACCACAGAAAAGGGAATAGTTAATCGCCAATAGGGAGCTTTTCGCCGCCGGCTTTTTTCTCCCAGTCTACCATAGCTGAGAACCTGAAGGCGTTGATAGCCGATGTTAGCTTGTTGTTAGCCTCTGCAGGTCATGGGCTTCCCCTAACCTTCGCCACTCCGACCGTTCTTGTGCCTTCTGAGTCCAGCGGTATCCCAGCGGTGCTTCGAGCGATGTCGGACTCACTGATGCGATCGTATATGAGCATTTGAGTATATTATGCGTCCTGGGTACGCCTACCCCGGATTCATTGCCATTGTATTTACCTCTATTTTCTATAGTATTAACCATAGAATTAAGCGATGAATTAATAATACTCGTACGTACCATTTACAAGACAAAGCACTTTACACCGAATCGAAAATGACACAAAATGTAGGTTTAATGATGAATTCTTCCAGTCAAACCTCACACGAAACATAAAAAGCGACTTAAACATACATTTCTAAACTTTACTGCTCTAAATACTGGCTCTAAATGCGAAAGTTTCAATGTTTTTATATCCTAAACGACGAAATAAATATTCGACTTCGTTAAGTAAATAGTTTTGGCGACCAACATTTGCGATGCTGTATTTGTTATCTTGCATGGCAGCTGCATAAAAGATAAGTACATGGATTAAAATTTTCGCAAAAGAACGTAGATAAAATATACCTAAAGTTAAGTGGAAAGTACCGCTCTACATGTTCGATTCCAAGTTCTATCTCTAGTCTATCTCAAGTCGATTCCAAATAATTTGTTTTTTTTTTTTCATTTATAACTGGGAGGTAGCAAACGAGCATGCAGTCCACCTGATGGTAAGTGGTCACTGCCACTCAGGGATATCCGTTATCAACCCAATACAGAATTGGAGCTCTTTCTTAGGTCAACCACAAATGCGTGCTTCCCCTGATGATTAAGTTGGAACGCCTCGGTTACGTATGACTACACCCTTCAAACCAGAACACAGCAGTAAGAATACTGCTGTTATAAGGCAGAAATAGGTGTGGCAGAAGTAGTTAATGGATGGCATGGCTTGCCAGACATTTTCGCCCCAAATCGTGGATGGCAGCTTCCGACGGTGCTGAGGGAGTAGCTTGCGGATTTTGAATCTCGATGTTGAACAGTAGTTTTCCAGTGTAAACAGATACAATCCTGGAAAACTGCTGTTCAATACTTTCGACATCATCCCTAAACTAATTTATTCTTAATTCTTTACTCTTGCATTCTGAAAAGAAGTAATTTAATTGTATTTTATCAGACTGCGAATGAACGTTATTAAATACTAGTATTAAAAACTAAGTAGAGCTATTTTCTAGTGGTTTCCATAGCAGTATAATAACTGCTAATAAAATATACAAAACAGAGTAGGAGTATGAAGAATCCTATAGAGGAACCTGGCTTTTATTCCCCCCCAAAATATTATAGTAGTAGTAGTATAGTATAGCTTATAAATATTTGTACAAGGACATACGGGACATGACAGGCATGGTCATTATTTTTATTTATTACATTAAATACTTAAAAATACAATTATGCTTCCATAAGACATAAGTGAAATAGAACACGAATATAACTAATGCACAAACAGATTAATTTGTAAGATAAATATTAACATCGGTTACATAACTGAGAATTGCATGTTTGTATCAAATAATAATCGCATAAAAT
>DWNJ01002966.1:0-10006 GCA_018250275.1 Udranomia eurus
ATACTGAACTCACGGAGCAGCGACCGTTTATGTCAGCACTAGTCCACTATCATCTGTTTACAAAATCAAGTGAATTTTAAATCTATGGGGCATAGAACCAGCCTAGTGGAACTCAATTCAAACCCATGCTCTTTTATCGTTTAGATAGTCATTTATGTCATTAAAAGCCTTTAATCCATAATAATTATTAACTTTATTCAATAGAGAACTGTCGACTCGAAAACCAATTTTCACGAGGAGCAGACCGCCTCAGGACCAAGTGAAACCGCACAATGATTGTAATCAGATATGTCCTAAAATGTTTGAAAGGCAAGTAATATTTTTTTAACCTTGCACTAGATGACACTTAACTCTTAAAGAGGTACTATTGTAACTATTAGATTTCGGATTCTGGCAGAAATTACTTTTGATGCCTCTATATACCTAATTATGGTCTGTACCGAATTAAGTTTTTCGACGCAGTATTTTTTGACTGGTTTGTCTCTTTTTAGGTTTGATCGGCACATTGAATCTTAATTCTATTTTCTCCTAGAATTAAGCTGTACTTAATGAACCATTGGCCCCAGAAATAACAATAGTTAATAGACCGATGTGAACAGTGTCACACCACTCTGTCTGTCTGTTTTATCATTTTCAGTACATAGATTATTGTAAACCAAAGAATAAAAGGAAATTTCTCTTTCACTCGACTGCTATTCTAGTTACGGCTCAGTGTGCGGTATACGACTGATGGAGGAAAACTGGCAGTACAGTTACCAACAGTTCAGTAACATGTGCCAACTGGAGTTAGAAAACTGCAAGTTTGGAAGTAAACGTAAGATTTTTCATTCATAAACAGATATATATTCGACTCGATTCGAAGTTATTTAAAAAAGTGCGTATAGAAAAAAACTCTTCAAAAATTATTTAATTAACTAGGTACTTTTAATTTACTCATTTATATGGTTAAATATGGGTTGATGGCACATCATTTTACAAATGTTAACGTTTCATTTTGTCTTAATTCGCGGCACGTAACATGTGCTTGAATAAAATAGTTCTACCTATATTTAATAAAAATAATATAATTGATTCTTTTGTTTGACATATTTGCACAGATTTTATTTAGTTTCCAAGTGATTAAGTTAAACTAACCACGAAGTACAATATCGAGAAACACTCATTATTTCTTTTTGATTTTATTTCTGTTACATATTTTTATTATATTTGCAGGCCACAGTAAGTGTTTTTTTTTTATTTCTTTTTTTACCAATCTATATCTAAGTCAAGATTTGAAGTTTCTTTATGTTAATACTAATAATTTTGTTAACCAAGTAAGCTTGGTCGTTTGTGTTAGGAGTGGGTTCACGTTATGGGAGTGCGGATCGAACCGGCGATCCCTTGATCATTAAGTCCAAAACTAACCATTGAGCTATTGTGTTTAGAGATATAATATATACGCTTTCTAGAGTCTATTATAATTTCATTATAGTGTGGGTAGCATTACACCAGGGTGCTTGCAATGAATTAAAAGGATACCACAGTCAAGGCGAGGAGAAAGATATTCTTGACAGAAAAACAAAGTATCTGAACCGTTTGGTTGAGCTATACAATTACAATTCTCGTCACAGATAATCTATTAATATCATTGAATATATATGGTATTTAGATTATACAATATTAGAATGTTTTGTATGTATAAACCATGTGGTATGCGCTATGCCAAATAGAAAAAAACCTGGAATAGTAGGTCTAAATAACAGAGAAAGCATCAAGATCTATTGCGTAGTTTCAAAGAAAGCTTAGAAACAGATAGACGACTTTTTTTTGTCTTATACTATGTAATTATATAAAATGGTATTTATAGATTTTGTCTATGGCGAAGTTGTAAACATTATTTAAAATATATTAATTGTTCATTATTTAAACATTGTTGATGACGTTTGTATATTTCGTTTCAAAATTGTTCAGCAGATATTTGAATTAAGACAAATGTTTATGGACATTTGCAAAAATTATGACGACCTTTCATATAAGTTGATCCTTTTATAAAATACATTCTTCTATTGTTGCCTAATATAGTCTTCCGAAATATCATACGTAAAAATACGTAAAATTGTAATGTCACATAAGATCTTATATGATGGCTTTGACATAGATAGACAAGTTAATAGCCACACATGCAACTTTTTATAAGTCAATAATCTTTGGTAAAAAATACAAATAACGCAAACTGTCGGTTTTGTTGATCAACCAGTGCATAAGTATACTATAAAAATTCCTGAACACGACAGCTCGCCCTATTAATTGACCAATGAGTGCACGGACGAGTCCGAATTTAAAGAAAAATGGCCTACACATACTAGTTGAGAGTTGTAATAAATATACACTTTCAAGACACATTAAAATAATTTTATTTGGTAGAGGGGCGTGAATTTTTAAACTGGAAGTTCTATACTTTATTATACTATAGAAGATTTTTAGCTACTTACCCGTAAAATGATATGATTCTGTTAAAATAAAACCTATGGAGAGATGTAAGATTTTCAAATTAAACACCCATATAAATGACATTGAATTTTATTTTTACAATCATATCTCAAATACACACATCAAGGCATTAAGTACCGCAAAGCTTATAATAAAGAATATTCAAGATTTTGTCACACTAATTCTATACTTTGTCAAAATAATTATAATATTCAATGTGTATCATAAATATTAAAGATCGAATCAACTTATCAGATATGGAGTTATCAAATCTCAATTTTCAAATAACTTATAGATATATGTATATGTAAATATTTACTTGTATTTGTTTCGTATATACGAACTAGCTAGAATACATTTTGTGTGTGCGTATATTTGAAGCACCATAAAATATAGTAATTATACGAAATATTCTTCATCTGATACGATGATATAAAAGTACATTCATTTGATTTGAATATAAAACTTAAAAACTATATATATTTGTAACTTGTCACTTTAATAAACAGTTTAAAGTAATTGGTAAAAACAGTGAAAACGTATTTCTAAATATAGCACTTGTGTGGAATAAGCACCTAAAATAAAATATATTTCCATTAAAAATTAAACATAAAGTAAAATAACATCAAAATGGACGGATAACTTTTTATTTAAGTATTTTTATGAAAAAAATTAAATTGTGTTTTACATAGAGGTCACGCTATCAATCAGTATTTTATTATTTTTTGGAAGTTAAGGTTAAGTAACATTTAACAGTTATTCGCTCTCATTATAGAATGAGAGCGAATATAAACCTATGTTTATTTTGCAAATTGATTAACAACGAGGATTATTTTAGGTAAATTTAACTGCTTCTATTTTACTTTATTTGGAAATATAAATCAATATGAAACAGTAACTATAGGGGTAGCGCTGAACTGAGTAGGTTACTTCGTATTGGAGCAGTGTTGTGAAGTATACTCCAGGTTCCCTAACTATTCTATTCTATTCCAGGTTCTGTCGTATCCAATATATGTCCAACAGTGGCATATTTTATTTACATAATCAAACTTCAATGATGATGCGTGACTCTTAAAATACATATTTTTTAACAAAATATTTGTACCATAGAATGCATTTCACAGTATAACATAATATTTATGAAATTGTTTAAAACCGAAGCCTCCACAGTGATCTACCCTGTTTTTGACTTAAAATAATGAAGCAATTATAACAAAAACAAATAAATATCAGTTGCATCGGAAGACGTTACATATAAATAAACATTTATTACATTACGTTTGTAATTAAAATGTTGTATTGATATTTGTACCATTTTTCCCGATATAGTGAAAACGTTCAGTCGACCTGTCCGTGTCAATGTCGATTCTAAAAGGTAAATGTTATTGTGCAGTTTTATTTTTAATATTAAATTACTTTGTAATTGGAGCTCTTTCAAATAATGACATCATTTAACAGATCGGCAAAACTTTAGTTGGGATATGTATCGAACGGCTCATAGATGTCGTTAAAATAATATTTCACTTTTATATGTATAAGTGTGAGAAATATCAAAAAGCTTTTAATAAAAAATGTTTACAGTCAAAAGCTTGATCTAGCGTATAAATAGGAAATGTATAAATATGTATAAATTACGTCAAAGCCATACGTTAAAATTGATATTACAAATAACATTACATTTACGAACACATTACATTTTGTAAATAAAGCCTTAAGCTAAATGTGTAATAATACATTCTTAGTCGAAGTAAGTCCAGACTATTTTAACATTACATGATTTTTTAATAATCCACCATATTGTTTTCAATAAATATTGGTATATACGTTTGAAACCTTATAAGACTCATGGAATAAAAATGGTTAATTTATATGAAGATGAAAATGAAGTCTACTAAAATTATATTATTATAAATTGATTAACTTCATCTATAATATGGGTATTAGTTGCCAGAAATAAAATGATTATTATTACAATATCTTTCAATATATTTAAGTCGTGCATTTGTTACATAACAGTGTAACATGTTGACAATATAACAATTCAATATGTTAATGTAATATAACATGTGTCCCCAAGTGATGTCAACCTTTAATAATTCTAGAAATCGATACAATATTTTATAGCACGTTATGTAGCCTGGACCTACCTTTGTAATATAAAAAAGCACACGAATCCTTATAATTAATTACAAGTACATGAGATTACGAAATTCATATGTATATGGTTAATAAGATAATTTTATTCTTGTGGTTAAACTTAATGTAGTAATTAATTTTCCCACGTGAACCGTATGGCGCAATAGTTCTGGTTCTCGAACTGTCGAATATACCGATATTATTATTATGAACAGCAAACTTCCAACGTCTAAAACATGAATAAATTATGATAAAATTATTTTATTAACAAATCATATACCTATTAACGTACATAAACATATAACATAATTATGTTAATTTTTTGTTAAGGATTTTATTTAACATATAACACATATGTTAAATAAAAAATTCAATTCTTAAACAAGAGCCCAAGCAACTTTGATTATTTCTCATATTCTTAGCCGCCCTAGATCGAAGTGCATATATTTGCTTAAGCTTGTATTGAATACACTTTTGTAGAATGAATCAATGCATGAAACGCTATCTTTTGTTGAAGAGCTAAAAGTGTATTACAGTTATTTGTAGCACCCGCTGATATTCTGACTACCCACTGAGCAGCACCTGAGTATATCTTTTTGATTTACTTCCACTATTCATTTTATAATTGCATGTAAAAAAATATACCCTAAAATAGCAATATATTTTATATTTTTATCATTGAAATAAGAATAATAAATTTGAAAATTAAATTACATAGTTCTTTTTTATTGTTTTAAAATAATAGGTCCTAAATTTACTTAAAAATAATTCAATTCAAACAGATCGCAATTCCTAAATAAAATAAAAAAACACAGATAAATGTAAAAAAATATTTTTTATACGTTAATGTATATAAATAAATCTTATATTAATATTAAAATTTTCGGTGGATAACTAATGCAGAATAATTTGTGATGAATTTATCGAGGAATATCTTAATGATATTGGTATTTGAACTTTGAATCACATTTATTAATTTAATTACCTATAGTAATTAGAATTAATTCATATCATAGAAACAGGTAAATTTTATCATTTTTGAAGAAGTTAAAAAAGTTGCACGAATATAATGTTAAAACCTTTAAAATGTGACCAGTTCGCGTACTTGTTTATTAAAAACACTTTATCAGCACCTATCCATCTATAAATCTGTAACATAAAAATCAGCAATCGGCAGAATGGTAG
This sequence comes from Udranomia eurus, assembly GCA_018250275.1. Taxonomy (NCBI): domain Eukaryota; kingdom Metazoa; phylum Arthropoda; class Insecta; order Lepidoptera; family Hesperiidae; genus Udranomia; species Udranomia eurus. The sequence goes on from DWNJ01002966.1 coordinate 5,791, forward strand.
ATTCTCATAATATGAGCCTAGTTTACTCCTTGGTCTCCTTGACCTCTTTGATCTGCGCGGGTTGATCGCTGTACACGATTTCTGCGTATTCCGTCGAAGGCGGCGGCGGCTTCTCTGCCGTCTGATCACCCAGAGCCAGCTCTGCGTACACCACGCCCTTCTTCTCATCCGATAATTGCTGGAATTAATATTGGAAATTTATATAATTCATCGAAAGTGTGTGCTATATTAGAATGTTATATATATTGGAAAAGGTCATTGTGTATGTTAAATAAAATGTTATATTGTTATGTTACGTGTATGCGGCTAAATTATTTGCGTTTATAAAAACATTAATAATTTTACAACGTTACAGGATATAATTTAAAGTAAATCTAGAATAGATTCATTTGAATTCGATTCGAATCATGTTATCTGTATTTTAACAATGAAATCTATATACCATGTGCTATATATATACACTAATTTAGTACACAACAAAGAACCTTTAAATATGCATAACAAACTGACACATACAAAGACTTTACTATTGTATATTGAAGTACACTCCAATTTCGCACGCATAGCATGTATGTGATCAGAATCACACTACCTATTACCCAAGATCAATACTCAGTAAGGAATTAAGACAACGAGAATGTTTTATAAAGAACAAACGCTAAAGACTCACTTTCTCTTCCACCTCAACCCTGGGCTCGGTGGCCTGCACCCGGTCTTTGGCGCGCGGCAACACGGCCCGAACGCGCGCGCTCAGCGCCCCCAGCCGCGACCGCTCGCGCCCCACCGCGCTCTCTGTGTCGCTACTGGGCAATACACACCGTTGAGTCGGATTACAGGAGCAATAGTTTACGTGAAAATGATTGTTGATGGTTAGATGATGGTGTTGTAAACAAAATTATTAATTGTGGACTGTTTTTGGGATTTTTGGCCTATTTGTGGACTGTGTGTGGAGCTTGTGGGCATTTTGTGGAGTTAGTGGACTGTTTGTGGAGTTTGTTACAAACAGAAGTTGGAATCCGTTGGAATAATCTGTCGCTACTTGGTCATTTATTCCCGTTTAGTTGTTTTGATAAAAGTGTTACAAGCAAAACGTTTAGTTCCTAGTAAAATGAATTGAAATAAAACTATGGATGGTACGTAATGAAAATAATGTACAGTTAATTAAGGTGTTACGAATAAAACAATTGGTGGGAATGACATCGAATAAAATGAAATGTTTGAATTAAATGAATTTGAATGATTTATTATTGGATCCTTAACAGAAATATTGCAACTAAGACAATCTCCTCGTATGTGTAGTAATGTCAATGAAATCAAAACAACTCATCTATCTGTAACTGTTTTATAAGGTTTTACCAGCAAAACAATTGGTGTTCATGCCACATTTGATGTGTCTAATGTAATCTGTAGATTGTTATTATTGAATGGAATTGACCATGCCACCAAGCTTATATAAAATGGTTACAACCATCCCAAGGTAAGTGAAGTCTTCAAAGAAGATGGAATGCTTTCAAATGCCTAGTTTTCGGTGCAAATACTACGACTTGATCGATTATAAGTGCATACATTTTGTTTATAAGTTAATTGCATTAACGCTACTGCTTTCACACTCATAGCCCCAGATTAGGATTCCGTGTGTTGTGTGGCGCAATGGTCACCATGTCAGACTAAGGTTTGAAGGGTCCTGAATTCTTTTCCCGACTAGACAGACATTTGGATGTTGAGTTTGAATTTCTGTTCTCGGTATGGGTGTTTGTGTTGTTAACTTTGTGTGTTGTCCATGGCACCCGCGACACAGGGATTCTTAGTCTGGGACTATGAGTGAGAAAGCGTTATTCTGCCATTAGCGCATATTAGATATTAAATATCGTGATGTGGCTGTGATTATGTCTATAATAAAATATATCCAATAACCATACTGTGTGTACAACTAAATTGAGATATAACGTGATTGAAATGCCCAATAAGAACTAAAATGTTACGTAATATGTCGGTACATTGATAACTACTTAAACTCTATATATGTTTTTATTCTATAACACGTAAAACCATATTGACATGTTTTATTGTGAGATGTTACGTAACATAATTCTTATTGATTTGCGAACAAAGATATTAATTGCCTTGAAGGATTAAAAAAGGCTAAACTCAACGCTTAAGAATCCGATATTTCTACACTTCTCAAAAATTATAGAAATTGTAGATACAATAAAATAGAAGTAAACTAATAATTCAAGTAACGTTTAATTCCTATTTTTACTTTTTCATTCCGGCACGGCTTCAATAATCTGAGCATACATTATATCTTTGTTCTATATGACATATGTATAAATATATCACTAAACATACGTTCTAGTAGGTAGCTGGAGCCCCTCTAAAAGCACATCACCAGCCGGCGTCCTTAACAGAATGAGCTCTATTTACAAAGCAATAGGGATAATATGTAATATAGGGTAAGCGGAACAATATTATTAGTAGATTCAGGGTCGAAAAAAGAAGAAAATATTCACAAAAGTCCTGGAAGGCTTCTAAAACCCAGTCTTAAAAAAATTGGTGTGTATATACTTTTTTCTTCACAAAAATTTAAATTATTATTTAAACAAACTTATTGTTAAATTGTTAAGTGATTTAATTCCGTAAGGATAAAAAAATACAAAATTCCAAAATAAGCCATGTAAAATCTTTGACATACATAGAATTTTGAGTACCAATTTTTTACGTCCCCAGCTTAATCCCTCCACTATGTTAAATTGATGTCCTGACGATTGTTTTTTTTTTATATTCTATATACCAAAAATATTATCAATTTATTTCTTCAATTTCTTTAAAACACTTTTATCTATATTAATGTCCCCCGATGAAAAAAAAGAATATTAGATTTATTATTCTGAGAAAAGTTTATAAACAATATTTTTTCATTCTAAACAGTTTCTATATTTGTTTTGACTTACGCTAAAAACTATAAATTAACTTTCCACTTTAGATTATTTTGAAATGACGGATCAGAAATCTCCAAAGTGCGCCGCTATCAAATAGTGTTGTTCATGATGATATATACAGTATTATTTTAAATAATTTGAATCAAAAATATACTTACGATTCCCCGGAACTCTTGGTATGGTCACGTCGGCCACCTGTAGTAACAATATTGTAAGTGATAATATAATAGAGATCAATTGAAATCTTGACTTGTTGCCGTGACCAACAAACACCACCGCGACCACAAATGATATTGTCACTCTTATTAAATTGATTTGTGTAACCCATATGTACGATTTTCCACTATGTCTGCTCAGAAAGCAAAAAACAGTATTACTTCTTTAAAATCAAATTTAGTATGATGGTAATACTCTCTAACCTATGATGGGGTTGTATCAACAAATTCCTTCAGTAGAGTGATTTTATGTCGTTCCTTAATTTACCATATTCCTTGTATACACAAAAATATATAGCGAGTGGTACGTATTACCACAATGTTTCGGAAATCACAATATTTTATTTGCTACTTTTTATTTTATTAGTGTTTATTGTAATAGTATAGGCAATCCATCTATCCTATGTAGTGTAGTTTACAAGAAGCTTGGTTTAGTGTCAGGGTTTTTAAGAAGCGAGGGGATATAGGTTAGACACTTTAGTCCGTCTAATCTCTGATAGGACATAACAATATATCACACTACAATTTCAAAATAATTTTGAAATCGGGGATAGAATGGATGATGCCTAAACATAATAAATCTTCCGTAGAAATACGAATTTTAGATCACTCAATAACAAATACAGCTTTTTAAATCAAAACCGAATAACTGTATTTAATTTTTAAAATGTTCCTTACTCTACTGTCAGAGCGTAAATAAAACAAACAGAGTCTTATTTAATAAATACTTTATATTCAATTTCCATTATCATCGTAACGAATTGATTTATAATTTCTTAATTATTTCGAATCTCATATTGTAAATTTGAGTACCTACTAGTCGTTGAGATATTAAAAAACGTTACATAAATTGTTATATAACATGTCAATATATATGTAGACTTTACGTGTCTCAATTTTACTTAATTTATGTAAGTAAAATGTTAATCTTAACACTACATAATTTCAAAATAATTGTGTAATTTCGTTGTGCAATTTCAACTTTTAATTCGATACTCATTGCTATTACTTAGCTTTGAATAAAACACGGTCTGAATTAAAAGTCGAAAATTAGAAATTATT
>DWNJ01002967.1:0-10004 GCA_018250275.1 Udranomia eurus
TTAAAAAAGAAGATTTTTTTATTTAAAAATAATATATCCTTACCCAGTGGTTTTAAACAAACCGCCACTAGGCTGAAAAAAAGGTATTCCAATTAGAGAAGTGCTAAGTTTAACTTTGGACGACCTTTTTTTTTTTTTCGCCATTGTCTAAAAGCCGAGAAGTTTAGAGACTGAATGTTATGTGTAATGTATTGTGAGTATGTTGGACACAGGCTCGAGTTAGAGATAATCCAACTCCAATGGACCTATCTCTGATTCCAATAATTTTTTTTTAATCTGTCACCCTAGACTGGAACTTAGCCTATTGGTAAATCCGCTACTGTACTCCCCCCACTACAACTCACCTTCCAACTGGACCATTTTTCCCGCCCTTTTTAGAGCTTTCACAGCCTCTTCATGAGTTGCATCCTTCAAATCCTCACCATTTACTGACAGAATAGCATCCCCTACATACAATTGCTCAGTTAGATCAGCTGCCATGCCTTTGAATATCTTGGATATTAATATCGGCATGTTATTTTCAATGCCACCTTTGATGGATATCCCCAAACCATTATTGTCCGATTTGACCACTTGCACTAGACGTTTCTGGTTCGCTATCGCCTCTGGCACCTCCGTGAAATCACTGTTCGGTGTCTCCACATTGTTATTATTCAGTGTACCGTTCAGGGTCGTAGTTGCGTCGTAGCCATCGTCAAGGCACACGCTGAAGTAGTCATCCTCCACTGAGCAGTGAACGCGGTACCACACCCCGCGTACTAACGTCTCCAGGAGGCCGGAACGGACGCACGTAGCATTAGGACTCTCACTGCCCCCGCTAGACGCACCGTTCTCCACCATACTTCCAACAAATAAGGGTTTGTATCAAAATACACACAAACACTCCGCAAAACGCAAACACGCGAGGCAATTGCAGCTGTTCCTAGTGCTTAGCTCAACACATCCTACGATACACTTTATTATTACCCAATGCATAAAAACAATAAGTCAATGGATTAATAACACAAAACAAATACACCTTCATTACACAATCAATATTACAAGATAGTTACAATTTATTTGATATGACATTTAGTTGATACTTAGATTAAGCAAATGTCCGAACTCGGAGTCCGAAACCGAAACTGACGTTCCGTTCCGGATCCGCTCCGCCCTCACTTCACTCACTATAACGAAATACCATAGATAAAATACTATCGCTAAATATTCTTTCTCTTTCATAGTATTCAAGCCAGAAAGAGATAAACAATTTTTTCTAAATGAATGAAAGACAACCATGTCTAACGTCACGTTCTTACGTACTACGCTACGTAGACGCTACCCTACCACTAGCACAGAATAGTATTTACTCTAGCGAGGACGCTACGCAATGCGCAACGACTCAACATAGCATGGTTTAACTTAAGTCAATAAAGAAAGTAAATCAAAATTGTAGCTTTTATAACTACCATAACAGAAACCTTTACTTTTCTGTAAGAATTCGACAGGTGCTAATCTTCTAGTAGGCTAGATATAATCTTTTATACAATACATAATAACAATTAATTAGAAATATAATCTACACAGTTACTTTAATTTTTCAAATATTACGTACATTGATTACATTTAGATTCATATTAAATATATTTAAAAGGTTGTATTAAAGGCATAAATTATCAAAACGAGTCAATTGTCACATATAATTACTTGTTTAAATATATATTTATTTAAATGAAAGCTGATTAAAATTAAATTCTTCAAGGGAGATATTAATAAAATATTGCAAATATATACTGCAATATAATTTTGAAAGTGTTTGTCTAGTGGATTCATTATAGATTGTATACTTATAAAATAAATTACATACATCAAATGTAATTCGTGGTTAGCACTTAAAACGTGATTATATTATAGACTAAAGAATTATTAAGGTACACAATAAATAAATTATACTTTTATAGATTTGTTATTAATGATCTTTGATATGACAACAGACAGACAGATATTTATATACTTTGAAAATAAATAAACCACGCAACATAATAATCATGCACATATATTATGAATGACTTTAAAAAAAAAGCTGTCTACTTTAGTTTGACATTTGACGGTTCATGTTCTAATCAAAGTCAAATTACACTTTGCTTATGTTGATTTTAGTTTTGTTTGTTTGGAATTTAGAATATAATTAAACAAAACATAGAGAGGAAGCTAAACTAAAAAAATGGAATACAGGGAAAAATGTAGAGCTTGTTTAGCAACTGATAGCTTACTGTATCCTCTAGACGAAGAATTTATAAATAACTACAATATTTTAACGAATTTAGACGTACGACAACATTACTTTGTTGTTTTGGTTCATCTTAATTTCATTTGCGTGTGAGTATTTAACGTATATTTATTTTTTAGGTGAAAATTTCTGACGATATGTCCCAATTCGTCTGTGAAACTTGTTTTCAATCGGTGAAATTTTTCATTGATTTTAGACACAAGTGTATACTGAATGAAGCTTCGATGAGAACTTATATGGAGGTGAGGATGTTATGAAAGTAACTTTTCTTGTGACTTATCAATATTTTTATTTGCGGATTTGGTTGTAAGGGAAAGCCCATGTGTCACTGCAACCAGAGGTTGTATCTATTGTGAAAGCCTCTATTGGTTAAAATTGGTAGGCCCACCGCTACGATTAACTTCACGATGGGCCTGAATTCCAGCACTTATCTGGCCGGGCTGTAATGTTGCCTACCAGCATGTGATGCCTATTTTGGCTTAGTGTGTGAGTGGGATTCAAACTTTTTTCTCTCTTCTCTTCTCTATTGTGAGTATAGGGCCCAAACTCGAGTTAGAGAGAAAATAACTAATTGACTCATCTGTATATTATTTGTGCTCTATTCTTAAGATATATCCAGTAACAGCCTTTATTGTTTTCCTACTGTCCTAAGGTTGACTAGCAGAGAATGCTTAGAGCATCAGGTCCGAGTTTTGACCATTACATGTGTGTATGGTTAAAAACAGATAAACAGTTAATAACAGATAAACAATAAATGAATAAAGTTATAGTTTCAGAATATCAAAGATGAGGATGTGAAGCAATGCATTGAGAACATTAAAGCAGAATACAGTAGTGAATGTGAGGACTCTATCCTAGACTCGACGGATTTTAATCATGACATCAACCTAATTATGAAGTCTAAAGATGTAAAATGTAAGCTCTTTTTAGTTTCATGGAAGACATTTAGTATGTATTTGGTTTTAATGTGTAATGTGATACCAACAATAACTTTTATCACATATATGTCTGCCTTATAACAGTAGTGCTGTAGTTCTTGCTGCTGTGTTCTGGCTTGAAGGGTGTGGTTAGGGGTAGCAATACACGTAAGAAAGAACTTCGACCCTGAACAGGGTTGATTACAGATGTACATGGGTGGTAGTAACCACTTACCATCAGGTGGACTGTATTCTCGTTTGTTACCTCCCAGTCAAAAAAAATCTTTTTCTTGACTGGGAATTTTAATAGGGTTGTCAGTGATTTTTTTGTCATAGATATACATGAAATTAAATATATTGGGATGGAAATTGCATAAAAAAAATATCAGTCATGTAATCATTTAAAATCTAAAAATATTTCATTTACAAAATTTGACTACACTAAAATATGTTTTATTTAATGTTTTAGGCATACAAAAAGAACACAACACACAGACACAGAAAAGATGCAAGACTAAACCAAATTGTCAGTACCAGGAAAATACAATAGTCACTGACTTGAAAGAAAGCTTTAAGTTATCTTGTGGTAATTAAACCTAGATATAAAGTCAGTTTCTTGTGACATATTACATGTTATTATTTTTCTGATATAAAAATATCCCTTTCAATGCCTGTTAAATACAGTGTACTGCATTTTATTGTTGTTATTTTTGGAAACTCATGACAAAAGTCATAAATGAAATTGTATTGTATATTCCAGGTCTATGTAAAAAGGATCTTAGAGATAAGGGCAGCTTAAAGAAACACTTAGACAGTCATAAAACATTTACAAGTTGTGGAATCTGTTCCCAGTTATTCCGAGACTGGCCTCAGCTGTTAGCTCATAGAATGGTGCACCTACCCTTCATTCAAAAGAGCTGCCACATGTGTCACAAACGTTTTCAAACTCCGGAAAATATTGAGTTTCATTACAGGAAAATTCATTTTGAAGAGGAGGTAATTATAGTTTACTAACAGCCGTTTTCTGTTTAGCACATCGTTATATAATAGTTTAACTTTAAAGCAATTATGTCTTAGGAGAGATTTAATTCAGACTACATCATATTTTTGAGAATATGATGTTTTTGCCATATTTATGAAACCATATTTCAAGTGTATTATTATAATTTTTTGAGCAATGTTTAGCTACCAAGTTTTAATTAAATTGTTATCAGATCTATCTGTGAGTAGAATCTTGTTATTAATATTGACAACATATTTGACAATAAGAAAATTATAAAACCTGAAAAAACCAATTTGATATCTAATATATATATTCTATTTCAAATTTTCGCCTACATAGTCTTGCATTATAATTTCAGATTATCAAACTTCAATGTAATACATGCAACAGTACATTTGATACACCGAAGAAATTGCGAAGACATAAGTGGGCTCAACATTCAAATAAATCATTTATCTGTGATTATTGTTCTAAATTGTGAGTATGAATTATGTATTTTTTTATTTATTAAGTATACAATTAAGTATAATTCAATATTTGATGTTTTAATATGCCTATTTCGGCTTTACTAGAGATCATCTAGAGGTCAACGAAAAATCGACCATATCTCATTGAATTATTAAGTTATACATAAGTTTTTTTAAATCCTCCTGCTCAACAACAGAGATTTTTATTTTCCCTGAGCCATTCGCCTTCATTGATATTTGCTCGAATAAAGAGGGAGAGATCTGAATTCCCCATACTAACGTTCCTCTACAGTCTTAGCCTACCCATATGTCATTTCATGTTATTCAGTTTTAAAATGACGTACCCTGCATCATATTTGCTCTGCATCATGTTTGTTTGCGTCAAAGGCATGGTAGTGTGTGTAATGGTTTCCTTTACTAAATTAAATAATGTATTTCTGATGTATTATTATATATTAGCTTTCTGCACTTCTTTTCCGTATAAACATTGACTTTGGAAAATTACATACTCCTCTGTCCATGTAATTTTCGTAAAAAGTGGTACCAAAGTTTTGCTTCACTACTGTGTTCTGGTTTGTAGGGTATGATGAAACATACTTAAACGAGGTTTTCCAACATCATCCTTAGAGATAGCAATGCATTTGTGGTCGACCTAAGAAAGAACTTTGATCATGTCTTGGGTTGATTACAGCTGAACACAGGCGGTAGTGACCTCTTGCTCCGGTGAACTGTAGGCTTTGCTTCTTTAATGTTATTAAAACCAATGTCGGTGTTCTTTGAAATACTAAGGTCTTGTTAGAAACGGCCATAGTAGTGTCAGTGCATAACTATTTCAGATTTTCCAACAAACATCACTTGGGTGTCCACGTTCAGAGCCACATGGACTACAAGGCGTACTCGTGTGATATGTGCAAATTTTCATGTAGACATAGGAGTGGATTGAAGGTAAATATTTGGCTTAGTTTCATACACAGCACTATCACTACATAGTATAAAACATAGTCGCTTCCCGCTCAGCATTGCACCTGTGCGAAGTCAGGGTGGGTCGCTTATGATTCTCTTTAATTTTTTTTAGAACTATTTTCTTCTACATATTTTATATAGGCGTGTGTAATAGATTGTTTTCACAATTATAAATAGACGCCACTGCATATTTGTGTCGGTTGCAGGATCACAAAATAAGGAAACATGCAGAGACAAAGATCTATTGCATAAATTGCAGACGTCCTTTCGAGGACCAGGAGAAATTTGACAAACACAAGTGTAAGAAGAAAGATCCTGTGGTGTGCACCGTATGTGGATTGGAGCTACCTAGAACTGACAGAGTGAGTGATGAAATTGTGAATTTTTTGTATAAAAAAGTAGAAATACTCTAATATCCCCTATACCCTAATGATCATGTTATTTTTATATATATTTTTATATTTTCACTGTGTGTCAATCACAAAAAGTTATACCAATTACTTCAATTACTCAAAAAAATTGTCTATTCTAAAAAATCTTCAATTTTTTTAATTTATGACCCCATCAAAAAAAGGGCTCAACCTTTTCAAGCTGAATTCTTCTGTTTTTTCGTTTTCCTGAGTAATTTTTTCCAAAAAAAAATCTGACACCCAACAATAAGGGGTTCTACCCTAATTTTGTTTTTAATTTTTATTTTTTCTCGTCAGCTGAACCGCCACATGCAGTCCCACGTGTCAGTGGGCAAGTTCAAGTGCGCGCGGTGCCCCAAGGCGTACAAGTCGCGGCAGGGGCTCGCGGCGCACTGCGACCAGCACGAGGGGCGCCGCTCCGCGCGCTGCGACCTCTGCCCCGCCGCCTTCTACCACAAAAGCGCGCTCGTCAAACATCGGCGGACGCACACCGGTGGGGGTGAATTGTAACTAACAATAAGTATTACGCACGTTATGGGTGGAAGGGGATCATTTGTAACTAAATTTCACGCTAGTGGATGGAGAAATAACTTATTTGTAACTAAGCTTCGATCATTTGGGTGCATGGAAGAGCATTTGTGACTATCTGTGACCTCTGCCTCGCCGCTGTCTACTATAAGAGCGCGCTCGTCAAGCATTTATAGCCTGATTCAGGTGTGTAAAATGTAAACAATAGGAATAACGGGGCAAAAAATATGTTTCTAATATAAATTTATATTTTTGACGATAATTAACTATGCAACGATATTGGAATGTTTTTTTAATATTCGTTCATTGGAGGGCAGGGGATCAAGTAGGGTATTTGTAACTTACAATAAATATTACGCTTGAGTTCGTTATGGATGGGGATCATATGTAAAACATATGTATGCTTGTGGATGGACAAATAACTTACTTGTAACTAAGTTCAATACTACACAGTTCAAGTATCGACGGACTCACACCGGTGGAAGTGAATTGTAACTATAGCTCATGCGACTTAACTAGACAGCTGACAGGAATGCACGTACGCTAAAAATATTTTTAAACCTAATCAATAAACACTCGGATTGTATCGTACAGGCAAATTACGTTTGCGAAATACAATTTCTTTCAATGAGGTGTCCAGCAGTTAAGTCGTACGGGTTGTACAGAATTAGGGTCCCAAAATGATAACGGGGCATAAAAGTATGTTTGTAATGTATTTTTGACGATAATAAACTATGCAACCATATGAGATGCTTGTTTATTGGATGGGAGGGTGGTCACGTAGGGTATTTGTTACAATAAGTGATAATCCCAATTGACACACTTTAATGTTCTAAACTTACTTACCTATGTATGTATATGCACATCCATTTATTCCACAAATGTCCTAAACGCCTTTAATTGGCATTCATAATGTAAAATTATATTGTTATCACATTGTAAAATGTTTTGTATATTGATGTTGGCGTGTTAATAAATAAATAAGTATTACGCTCGTGCTCGTTTATTGGATGGAGGGGATCCTAACTAATGTGAGGTAACTAACCATTGGGAGTCATCCATAACTTACGTCACATGTTTAGGGGGGCGCGAAATTTTGTGACAACGCGTGGGGAGGGATTCTAAATATCGTGACACGCCAAAATAATTAGTACTCGGAAAAAACCAAATAGTATACTCTAATAACAACACGAACTAAAAATATGTGACGTCACACTATGGTCAAAACGCATGAAATTCGTGTGACGTCATTTATGGATGGCCCCTAAGACCCCTCCTTTATTGTTAGTTACAAATACCAATATAATTACATTAAACACAAATAAATACTTTGTGGTTAAGTCATTGTAACTAAGTTTATTGTACCTTCATTGGACGGAAGGAGGATAGTCTGTATCTAAGTCTTTGGTTACTAGTTTAATACTTGTGGAGGTGTGGAGGCGGATTTTAACTTAGTTTAATATTTATTTATTGATGGGGGAGGGGGAGGTCATTATTAATTGAACTGTATACTGCACGTTTCTGGGTGTAAATTAAATAATCGTAAGTTATAAACTAAAGACTAGAACTGATCAAGCAATTCAGACTTGAATTATAATATTAAAATATATAGCATTTGTTACATTAAAATGATTAACATATTTTCCCTGATGTAAGAATGTTTTTTATTTACTTTCAGGTGAAAAACCATACGTGTGCCAGATATGCAAACGAGGATTTACAGGGAACAATAATCTTAAGGTACACATGAGGGTCCATGGAGAATACAATTTGATTGTCAAAAAAGTAAAACCCGAAAATCATTAATTTTAAGCAATTATTTAATTAATTTCGATGTTGTTGTTATGTTCAAAATTTATATAATATTGTTTAAATTGGGACAAATATTTTGGGTAAATAAAATATTATTTCGAAATGAAAAAACTAAATTTTTATATAAATTATTTATTACGGAAATACGATTTACGTCTAGGTAAAAAAGTAAATGTATCACATACAAAAAAGTCTTTGGCGAATACTGAAATAACTATAGGGTCTAAGCATTTCAAAAAATAAAGTTATACAAAACTGATGGCATAATGACAGTGCTACAACACAAGGTGTCTTGTAAGATGGATATACATCTACCTAACATATAAAGTTACTAAACTTTTGTCTGATTGGCCAGTTAAAATGACAATTAAATATCAACGTAATATGAACTCCGCAGAAAAAATATCTCACTTCGTACGATTAAAGATTAAAATGAAAATGGTTAATTTTGTAATGTATTAGTCAATCGTAATTACCAACTAGTTTGAGATGCATTACTAATTTTTGTTTGGACAAATTTATTTGGAAAAGTGAATTGCCACTTCCACTTCACTGGTACCTTGGGTTGCTACACTGTCTACAAATACAAGGATAATAAAACATAATAGGGCTCGGCCATTAATCACATGAGGCTCGACAGAGAGGCGTTGGGAATAAAAACACGAAACATCACTGGGTAGTAAGATATCACGTGTGTTCATTTTTTACTAGTATATATAAATTTCAAATGAAACTTTATTTTGTGTCAGATAAAAACAACCTTCAAGCTCTGTCTGTCTCGGTTATATCTATCACAAGACTTTATTTTCCCGAATTCAATTAGATTACAATTATATAATATTGTAAAATGATAAAAAAAAGATACTTTGCGACGAAAATACATTTGATCTGGGGGACGCTAAAAACAAGTGATTAATAGACGGCCCTGTAATAATAGTAATAGTACAATGAATATCTTAATTAATAATAAAATTACACTATCGTTCCTATCAAATACTGGCAAGCAAACATTAATTTTCTTATTCGGGGCACATCAACAAATGTTCAAGTTAAACAATTACACAATTAATTATATTATCTATAAATACTTAAACAAGATTAAAGTCTAAATGTAACTGATTGAACAACATTCCGGTATGTACAAATTTTGTAAGAATAAAAAAAATCTATTTGACTCAACTCAATATGTAACAAAAAATACACATTCTATTGGCAGTGGTTGTTAATTAAATGTATGCAATTTAAATATAACAATGGCTTAATTAGAAAACATTTTATCCAGCCAACAGCTTGAGCTTAATTTAAAAAAATATTATTATCTTTGTACGCAGAGATCTCAAAAATTGTATCGTTGCTAAACAAACCAATGGTGAATTACAACCAATCTTAAATAATATGGACACGCGGTCGCGTGTCAAGCAAAGTTCCAGCAAAGAACTGACGAGTATTCCATTTATAAAAGTTCAAATGTCCTTCTATGTAAATGTCACTTTATGCCAATTAATTATATACCGAAGGTTAATAATAATTCTTCTGAAACTATAGGTGAACGTAAATAAATTGATTGCTACAGGATTATCTAACTATTGATATCCTTATGTATTCATATGTATAAATTAACTTCTTACAAATTGT
>DWNJ01002968.1:0-10003 GCA_018250275.1 Udranomia eurus
AATACGTACCACCTCATAATATTAAAATAAAGAAGCTGGGATTAACAAAATTACTATTATCGACATGCTAGTATTTTTTTAAGTACAGATTACAAACAGTGAAATTAACTTCCTCCTGAGGCATTCCCGAAGCAAAAAAAGAAGCTCTCCTCCGAAGCCGGCGGTGCATTGGCGACCCCTCTGGTGTTGCAAATATCCATAGGCGGCGGTGACCACTTATCAGCAGATGGTCTGCCTGCTTCTTCGCTAGGTTTCATGTAAAAAAGAAATAAAAAATGTAAAAAAGGTATAATAGGCCGCCAAACACGTGTGAAACTGCATAAAACATGAGTGAACCAAAGATACCGCGGGGTCCCTAATTAGTAACAAATTATGGTGCTTTGCCACCGATGGCCCGTTCCGGACGGTCTGGCGTGACGCCCTCACGCATGGAGTGATGGCATCTGGGATGGCATACATGTTTCAGTAATTAAACATTATGCTGACGGGGCAACGGTGGTCTTAAGCAAAATCGGGAAATACCTCTCCACGTAAATAAGTTACCATGTTAATACAGAATTGTCTAAAAAGCTATGCGAATATTAATTTCATAGCTCTTTTAGTATTCCTTAGTGAATATTTAATGTCGACCAAATATCTGTTTTACTTTAAGTATTCACTAATAAATTAATGATGAAATCGGTAAATCATGATTCATTTGCATAATTATTTTCAATGATTTTATGTTTATTATTTAAAACTTCATCAAAGATTACAATAAATCTGCACCCAAACACAATTAAATCATAACGATAGGTGAAGATATTCTGATTACGTATAACAAGCCATTTTCCTCCCACTCTATTACAATCCCCTTACTAAATTAGCATAAAATCCATTTCACCCTTCATATCTATCAGCCTGTAGAGTTGTGATCAATTAGAAATGACATGAATATTCAGGCAAAATAGATCACGGAACATTCATTGCATAAAATGGTTTTTTTTAAAACAGTCCGTAACCTAGTAATAACTAAGCAGGTGCCTAAAGTTTATGCATCCAATTTTCGATTAATGATCGAAAAATCGGCTATAATTAATTGCGATTATAAGATGTGTGTCTTTTTGATAAAGTGTTATATAGCATGTTTTTTATATCAGGTATAAACTTTTACTGCGTTAAGTTTAACAATCGACATGAGTAACCAAAATTTGAGATGTTTTATAAGGTAGACATAACGTAGAGCCCAATTTATAACATAGCGTTAACACCACTCTATTGGGATTTGTGCAAATGTAGGTTATTAACAGTTCTGCTATTTCTATACGTATCGATTCTGTGGACTGAAACGGTCACGTGCCATTGCACCTAAGGCGCGAACACTGGATCTGTGCGTTCCGTTCCTCCCAATCACCTAATTAGCTTCCGTAAGCAGTAAATCAAATGAATATGGCGGCCGTCAACGTAGCGCTTTGATCACGTCGGCGGCGAAACGGAACGTAGACGCGTGAACAAAAACGGTTTCTGAACGAAGCTCTTAATGTCAAATGTAGCGCGATTCCGTTTTTTTTGTTCGGTGGCTTGGTAAATGTTCAAATATATTTTTGGAGTTGGTGGTCATAACAATATGCCTGTTAGATACTAAAATCCGTTACACCTTTTTACACGTCGTTATTGGGTAAAGAATTATCGTAGGTTACGTGGCGCAAAATTTTACTTTAAAAAGAATTCTAAGTAATTCTAAAAAGTTAAGATAGATACCCGCATCTTAAAGGCAACCAAGGTTATTATTTCTTACCAAATCCTCGTAGAATCGTCTCGTCAAATCGGTACAATTATGAATGGTATGATTATTGTAAATTTTTGCATGATCGAGTAACACAATTTAACGAGCGTAAATGTAATAAAGGTCGTATATCTATTGCATAGTTGTATGCAATTGGACATCACATGTACGCAACTAAAAGTTCGGCCGGCTGACCAATGACCAATGATTCGGAATCGGAGCTAACAATCGTAAAATCCAATCGGGGGTCAGTCACACACGAGTCGTTTGTATCGCACATAACGCGGTACATTCTTTTTGTTACAGGTTATTTATGAGGTCTGTTTTTGTTTTTAATTACGTGTGTAAATGCGTGTATTTAAATGTGTCTATAAAATAAATTAATAGTTAAAAAAACTGAAAACACGATTTTTAAGTCCCAGCTCAATGGGTACCATAATATGGCTTCATCAGAAGATCCATCAATTCTCATCTCATACCATCATCAGACCAACTCGGTGGTACCATAATATAGTATTGTCATCTAAGTTTGTCAAGTTTCATGCCGATACAACAATTTGAAGTGCGTGTAATTCAGATTCTTAGATTTTATTACATAGTGAGTTACAGGTCGACCTAATAAAAACGTGTTAAAAAACGGCATTTAGTAGATACCGACTAATTTATATATTATCTTGAATTCTTTGCTCTAGATGATAACACTTTAAACATTCGTGAGGTCCTGCTATGAAGTAGGTGTATAGCATCTACCAAGATGTAAATCCCTAATAAATATATTTAAGTCAAAACAACACTCAATAAGAATCCAAAATGGCCGCCGTTTGAATGTTGAACGCGGTTTCTTTCCGTATTACTAACATTACCATACTTCAGGCGGCGAAGCTTATTTAAATGCTCCACCGACTCCATTTAGAGCTTGGAAAAATAAAACCGGGGAACGGATCCGCGATCTCTCGCTGAGCCGCTTTTGTGGTAAATATGTATAAACCTACCAACATACCCTGTGCTAGCACCGAACTTTCATAACTCGCCATTTTCAACCTTATTTCTTACTACGCAACAGACTGTAAAGAGCATATTGACATCAAATAAAATTGGTCCGACCGTAAGTATCTACGTTTTGTCGCTTGAATCTTTTTATTTTATCGTATTTTATTTGGAAACACAGCTGCCAGTATCTCTGTTTGTGGCCCACGAAATATCTTTTGTCTGGCTGCCGTATGCGTGAAAACTCGTATTTTATTCAAGTTGTTAATTTCAACAAAAAAAAATATACCTCCAACTCGCTAAAGGATTACGTAAAAAGAAACGACAACATATCTACAGACATTTCCATTTTCAGCGAGATGTTTGAATAAAAAACAAAGCTGAAATTAAGTTAAACGATTAAGAAGGAGCCCCGGGAGCTAGCTCAAACAATGATTCCATTATCTCAGAACGACGCGACGGTCTCTACTCAGACATAAAAGATAAAACTGAATAGCCGCCAATTTTGTTCCATTACTCTCGAGCACCGCAGAATACATATTATCCGTAAAACGGAACGCAAACAAAGTGAACGTCGTTTTCCCGCCAACGATAACTTAATTTCAGTCCGCCATAAGTACGTAATTAGCGGGCCGCTGCCTTATCGGCCGGTGGGTAATTAACCTCTCAGGGGGTGGCCCCCTCGCCGGGCTCCTGGCTCCCGACCTCCCATTGCACCTTGAATACCTTCTCGGCTCGTAATATTTCCGCCATATTATCCGGGAGGCCGCCTACCTCCTCCGCCAATGGCGGCGATTCCCGCGCTTTTGTTTTGCGCCGTGAGCGCTGCGTTCCGAAACGGTGTAACTTGGTCTGTTTTCGTTGGGAAATTTGGCTGTATTCGTGAGCGGAGTGCGGTTTGTTTTCGTTGGTGCGCGTTTATTATGCCAACGGCTTGGTCGGTTCTGAAATATCTTATCACATGGTGCTACTTGAGAAAATTTGTACCCTATTTTTAGGTATGTATGGTATACTTTCAGGTGGACGGTATATTTTGGCAGGGGTGTCGTCAGTTCATATTTCATGTGTTATCATCTTTTATTGAGTGCGAGGCCGGCATTGTTGTCGGTTTACAGCGCGGTTATCTGCATCGACCGCCGGTGTTTAGTCGCCTCGGCTGATGAATGGAATATTGGCATGACACGTTACGGCCTCCGTGGGGGACTGTTTTCATATTATTATACTTCATTCGGTATCTGATGCGAGTTTCGAAGACCAATAAAACAGCATTTTTATTGTACTAATTCTACTATAAGATGGATTTATATTTTATGATACGATATATGCTTCGTAGAATAATTTGTATAGTTGTGCAATTAATTATAAGTCTACACTCTAGTCTGAAGTAATCCCTGTAAATCTAATCAAACTTGTCTTCACAATGTCACAAAATCCTTCTAGGTAAAACTAAATAGGTGACTTGCGTTATATAGACAAGACATTGCCAGTCGGTATTAAAAATTGTTCATATTTTTAATATTAGTTTCTATTTCAATATGACAGCAAATAACATAAAGTAATAGAATGAAGCATAAACACTTCAGTAAAGGTACCAGGTGACCATAAACAACGTAATCGATCATCATTCATCCGGTCCGCCGGTCATTTGTCAAAATTACGCAGATCCGGTAAGCCGCATAATTTTTGGCGCGGTCGGCTAATTGGGTCGCGCCGATAAAGCGAGCTTTGCACGGCGTTTTAATTAATAGAGCTTGTAGACCGTGGATAGGGTTGCCTTTGTTTTAAATATTTAGGGATTTTAAATACGAGTTGACTTTCTGTCGCTCCATGTGTCTTGTGTGTCACACTAGTGCAATAATAACAATTACATCCTGATTTCAGACGTAATATTTGATATTGATAATACTTTATTTACCTGGTATTGTAATGTATGGTAGCTTTGTTATTTATTATATAGTCGTTCATGTAATTGACGATTTCTTATTGAGAAAAAAAGAACTTTGAACTAAAAGTTAAAATGTTGAATGTGTTCTTTCCATTCGTATGTAACGGTACTCCTCACTGACTCATAAGAATACAATTCAACGTCTCGCGCTAAGTGTGCTCGCAATCACATCTTAGGCCTTAGCGTCTTTTTTTCCTACATACATAAACTTTATTACTTCGATTCAAAATCAATACAAAAATAAACTACAAAGAAAGTATTTGTTGAATGTTTAAGTCAATATTTTTAAAATGTTCGTTAAGTAATAGTCGCGTAGAAAATCGATTACACTTCGGGAACGGTAGTCAAAATTACCCAGATTCGTTAAGCCGCGTAATTTTTTGGCGCGGTTGGCTAATTGGGAGCCGCGGTCGTGGTAAAGCGACGTTTGCACAGAGTTTTAATTAATAGAGATCGTCACTGACTCAGGGTTGTCAACATAGGAGTTCCATAGATTATTAACTTTTTATCTTTAATATAGTAAACTGTTATCGAAATTCCAATCATTATCGATAGCTTTACTATTTAATTATCTATTTCAAAAGGGAAATTTGTTTTTATGAAGTTTAAAGTACAAATATATAAAAAATAAGCGGAGTCCTCATGGGGCATATATTTGTATGATTTGCTTTAATAATAATAATAATATGAAAGCATAATAACATTCAAAGAATTGGTATGATTTATGACGACTTTAATCATACTGTAAAGTAAAAAATATGAATACTTATTAATATTGATGTAATACTTCTATCTTATATAGTAACTAAATTATGTACACTTAAGAAAATAAGCGGAATTGTATCAAACCTCTTTATTACTAGTCAAGTTATTTACCCTCATTACAAAAGGCTAAAAGTTTCAGGTACCAGCACTAAACAGGAACATTTACATAAGCGTCTTAATTAGGGGCAAGTTATACAGCATCTTAATCGAAGTTGTTAACAAATGTCTCCCGGAGAAACTTGATACAGAGTTAAAGTTACGCGGCAGCTGAGAATGATTCGGGCAAAATGTAATGTAATCAAGCCCAGAAGCCATTGTGTTCCTGTCACATCGTAGGCGAGACAGCGAGCGAATATACTATATAGTAACGACTATTCTAATTTATTTCTTAAGTAGCTGACCAAGCGCACTTCGTTCAGCCTCAGATCATTTTCCTGTCCCCATCTCCGTCATTGTACTTTTCGATAGTAGTTTTGACAAAACTTTTTCTTACAGATTACAAATCGATCACAGCACCATCTACTTTGGTACCTAAGTTAGTTAAATGTGTTACCAACAGATTAGCTGACACTGCCGCATTAGGAACAGATAGAATTTTCTTATATATATGAAATAAAATATATTCATATTAAGTTGGACAACGTTACATAACTGTAGGAAATTTCATCACAATCGGTCCAGTAGTTTCGGAGATTAGCCCGGACAAACATTGTGAAGCGATATTTTTGTATATTGAGTTAGCCGTTAGGCAGTTAGACATACCTTGCTCTATAAACTCATCTATCTTTCATTGAAAGTTCCATCGGTCTAGTCGTTCCAGAAATGATGCCGTACAAGCACAAATTTTAAAAATGGTTGTTTGCTTTTTAGTATCAGGTCTGGACACTGGACTTGAAAAAAATCTAGTTGAAATCACAGACAGACACTTCAATTTTATTTATATGTACAGATACTTTTTGAATCGCGCAATGTTGGGTGGGGTGATGGGTTAGAACGTAGAAATAGGTATAGTTAATAGAAAGACAACTAAAGTTTTATTCCGAGACCGATTACCCGACTAACTAATGCGAATTTGAGCATGACCAAATGAGCATTTGTGCATCTTATTATTGATTTTGGGAATATGGCACGCCTGCTCGCCCACATTACATTCTCCTCTTTACTTTTAAGCGCTCTATTCATTATCCATCTTGCTGTACAGCCCACCAAGCTCATGCATGCAATTAATAATAACTAGAGATCGCCTAGTTGTAGACACAAATCGACCGTATATTATAGAATTATCAGTTGTAAAATATTTATACTTTTATACCGTTATCGAGTGTATTGGATTTTAGTAGATTAATCTCGTTGAATTCGATGTCTGTTTCCTTCAGTAATGGCTAATGCCTTTCAATTCGCTCATTGTCGCAGGTCAGACAAGACCTTACGTTTATTCTGTTGGTAACAGTACAAAGTGTAGCTATTTAATAATTTATGTAGAAATTACAGTTTGTATGGAAATGACAATTTGTAGAGAAATATAATTAAGGTCAATTATTATAAAGTATGGTTTATTTTAAGAATGTTATTTACTTTTACTGCAGTTGTCGACTTATCTCGCAGAAAGCAGGTAATATAACGCATAGGTTCTTATGTGTCATTAAGGTCTATTTAATTAAAACTGTTAATATTGTTCTAAAATTTAGTAGTAGTAGAAGAATTAATAACTGGGTGGTTCGGTGAACATCTGGAGTAGGTAAACTAAACAATAACCTTTTTTAAAATATTCGAATAGTTTTTATGATGGCCAAAAAAACGAACTCTCCAGCCACATCAATCAATCTCATACGTCAAATCATTATATACTTCTAAAGTACTACTATACTTTATTAACGTATATTAACGTATTGGAATTAGTGAACATTCTGTTGTATTTAAATAAATTGTAACGCCACTCTGAAAACGCTTGTGCAAACCGCGAAAAATTATTGAAAAAGCGGAACGGTATCTCTGAACGCATCCTTCAGTGCCGACTTCCGCCTCGCTGTCAAACACCGCAACGAACTTTTGGCGGGAACGCAATAAAAACCTTATAAAATTTCTAATGGGAAAACGTACGCGGAGTTTTCGCTGTGAATTATGAATGGTAACGAGCTCTGTTCCCCCTTGTGTAACGTGACCATTTTGTATTTTTTAATGGGATTTCTACTATTTTTAGTGCATTTGTTTGTCATGCGTTACGCATGACATTAAACTCATGATCAAGCTTTTTTCGCCTTAGACGACGCCTTTACCCTGCATAGAAGAGAAGCAATTCTAATATTTTTGTAATTTGATGATGATGAAAATAAAAAGTGTATAAATTTTATAAAATAAATATTTTTTTTATCAAAAATAATTGTGTAATTCATAATTATTTTCCAAAACATAATAATCAAAACGTAGTAGGTAAATTATTATTTAAATGACTTTTTCAGAAACATTTTAACAGTAAGCAATTTTTGCCAACTTTATATTTAAAATTTAAGGAAAGAAGGCCGGCAAAAAGTAAAACAGAGCTTAAATGATTAATGTGGCGATAGATAAAACAAGAGAATTTTTTTTATTAATTAATAATTTAAATTCAATAACAAACATATCTAAAACTTACTTTAATAATAAACGTCTATCAACATCTCTATTAACATCTTCATTACTTTCCTACCTAAAAAGTGTGTCTACTTTTTAACTCATTCTATAAATAGACTCATTTGACAGCTTAGATTTAAGTTTTAAGCCGATTGCATCGCAAATGTGCAAGCTGTGAGAAAACGACTATTATATAAGACTGTCCCGTCTATAACAAGACGCGTTGGCACTACACTGTATCGAACAAGCCACCGCTCAAGTTCCAACTTGTTTCTTTTGTAGCAGCGCTTGGCGGTCGCGGTTTACGCGATACGAAAAATAACAATGTCAACTTTGTCCAATTTGGAAGTTGTCAAGTTAACGAGCACGTTTTAATTGCGTATGTTATCGCGCGGGCTTAGACGAGTCAGTGCTGAATTCGTTTTGTCTATTTATTTGGGTTGTGTTATTTGTTATTTTAGAATATGTACGTACGTAGGGAATGTTTTCTGGAGTTGGTTTCCATAATTGACAAGTTTTCTTAAAGCTACGAACAGAACTTAGTAGTTGTGTGACTGAGTTTTAGAAATAATAATGGCGTGACGCTGTCACTTGAAACATTACTGATAAATTGCACATTATACGCCAATTACCACTGTCCAGTGATTTGTGTACCCATTCCGTGTATTTTAATTACGACTATTTATTATAGGTACCTAATTAGTTACACACAATGGTACACATTAACACACATTTTGTCTTCGGTTGTTGATGAACAGAACAGTCGTAATGCAAGGTTACATTTTATCTTTAAACTTTGTTAATTAATAGACAACAAGCAATCTGAATAAGGGAATAATTTAAGGACACTTTTATCTCTACTAAACTCCTGGCCGGAAAGAGTAGGTAGCTACCATAGACATCGATTTACTTTTCCGAAGGCTCCTGCCATCAATTAAAAAAGGTCCGAGTAAGAGGATGAGGATTTAATTTTTAAATGTATTTAAAGCGTCGCAAAAAACTGACGGCCGGCTTATATTATTTTGCGTCCCCGTCTAGTGTTAGACGAAAGAAAGAGCCGGGGATAAGGATGTAGGAATTTTCATTCGTAATCGGAGGGAGAGCGTGTGAAATCGTGCAGTTTTTCGAGATTTACGCCCCCTTTTTTTCCCCGCGGGCGAGTGGCATTAAAACTTGTCTATCGGATTAGATGGAAACTAAGTGCTTGATAGAGTTAAGAGGGTCTGGGTACACACGAAGTGGACGCTGGAACTAATGGCCGGACTCTACATTTTTCGACAATGTTTGTTTAGGAGAGACGGAAGTTAATAGAACTCAAATGACGGGGACAGTTTTATGATACGACTACCGCGGTTATTCAGTAAAATATATATTGTCTCACGAAAATTGGGTTCGATTAGTGTGTTTGGTGATTACGCATAAAATATCTCTACATCTTATACGTGCAATGAAACTCGTCTTTATTGTGTTTAACTTTTAACGATCATAATCCAGCTCTATTTTGGACTGAACCTTATCCTTTTTTATCTAAATGTAGATTCTTGTTTTTAGCATTACCGTATCAATTAATTGGTGATGAAATTCGTAAAAATTGTATATTTTTTATACATCTTTGATCTACATACGATATGACTATATCTGACAAACTACACTTCCCGCGTTGCTATGAAAGCGGCTTTTCTATGCTTTGGTAGTAGTGTTACCAGGTGTAAGGCTGAAATTACGGGATATTTTCTTAATAATTCATAAAAATGTAGTTGGCATTTTCAAACATTTCCAAAAACAAAGTTTGATTGAAATGATAGTTACTATTTTATCTGCTTTTCATCATGCCTCACGATGCCTCACTTTTTTTTTTATGACTGGGAGGTAGCAAACCGGCATACAGTCCACCTGATGGTAAGTGTTCACTGCCGCCCATGGACATCTGT
>DWNJ01002969.1:0-10001 GCA_018250275.1 Udranomia eurus
TCATAAAGGAACATGTTTTGAAAAAAAATTAGTTAACTTACAATGGTCTTGATTTATATATGAAAACAGTTGGACTATTCATGCAATAAAATTCTGGGAAGTATTCATTCATATTTTCCGTTCTTTTTAAATCAAATTATTTATTTGATCAATACTGGAAATGAAAGGTTTATAAACTGATGGCACTCAACTTTTTTTGAGGTCCGCTGCAGGGCATGGGAAAATTTTGTCTTACATAATTTTTCCTACTTATCGGGAATTATTATAATAATAGTAATTGCCTAACTCATTAATCACAATAAATTTCCCGTTTTGTATAGAATGATTCATTAGCACTATTACTGATTAGCGATTATTATGTTCTTCATTATATTAACAAATGATGTATTATCATACACCATGACAAAAGGGACATAAAAACAAACAAAATTTATATATTTCTAGAAACCATTTATGTAGGAGAATTTTGCCATACATAATAAAGTGTCATACAGGGCTTACATTCAAGTACATTCAGTCAAACCCAACTATTGTATGATGCACATGCACATGATGTACATGCTCTGTACAGACTAATCAAAGATCAATGCAAATAGATCATTACTATTATTATTGTTATTAGGATATAAAATATAATGTTGGTGTTAAGGTAGGTTAATGGGTTATATGCGAAAGTTAATTGATAGTATGCTAAACTTAACAGGTAAACATTTTAATTTGACTTTTTAAGGTATAAATAAACATAACTTAAAATAAATGGTATCTTAAATTTGCAGTATTTATATGTTTCTGTTTTCATTTATGACAGATATGAATTTTTTTTTCTCCATATTTTGGATGTTATTTGTGATTCAGTCATGTTAGCATTACAAAGCAGAGAACTATAAATTTAGTCTTCATCATTTTCTAGGTTTATGTGGCTCCCAAATTTGCCGTATAAATGAGCTTTAAGTTCACTCATCTCAGATTTAAGGTCATCACATCTGGATTCCAATTCACCGATTTCATTTTCCTTTTTTGTTTTTGTTTCGTCCAAAGATCTCTGGAAAATAGACAATAAAGTAATAACAATAAAGGTAATAGCCATAATATTATATACGAGATCAAAATTCAAGATAATTTATATAACCTGCTCTAAATAAGGCATATACATATACACAATCGATTTATTTGGAATTAGTTTTCATTTATTTCTATGAATTTAAAACATTGAAGGGACCCAAATTTTTAAATTACTAAATTTAAAAATAACAGTATCTTATTGAATGGTGTGAAACAGAACTTTGGATTAACATTTAACATAATTATAACAAAATTTATCCAAACCAGAGTAGCTTCCAGAGTTTGACAAATAAATACTTCGCCGACTAAATAGGGTATTTTCTCTGAATCATCCACGAGACCCAATTCTTCAACAGCTTCTTCCAAATTTTTCATGTCATTTTGTTTTACTTTTAGTTCGTCCTTTATATCGTCAACCTTTGCGTTAAGACGAGCGAATTTATTAATTTTCAGTTGATCTTCATAGGAAATGTGAACATCGGAATCCTGTTATAAATAAAACGAAACGCATTAGTATAGGTTAGGTTACTATTATTATTTAAGTCGTATCAGTCGTCTCAATCTTACCGGTTTAAAAGTTCCTTTTCCAGAATTAGACATGATATTAAAAGTTCAATTTATATTTTATTGGAAAGAAAATAAGATTTTCAAGTAAACCCGGGCAGGTGAAAATTTAGTTAATTCTCAAGTTCTCAACTGACAGTTGACAACTGACAGATACAGCTGACATTAAATGACACATTGTTTCATATTAATAATGAAACTTTGACATGGGGAATTTGGAATCCTTGTTTTGCACGTAATGCTCAAAGGTTCAGCGTACCAACACAACTTTTTCTGTATTATAACAGCAGCTGGCTGTTGTTTTCTGGTTTGAAGAGTGCGGTAAGGGAGATACACTTAACGGAGGCGTTCCAACTTAGTTCTCAGGGGTAGCAAGTTAGCAACGCGTTTATGGTCGACCTAAGAAAGAACTTTGATCCTGTTTTGGATTTATTCCACATGTCCATGGGCAGCAGTGATCACTTAACATCTAATGAACTACATGCTCATTTGCTAACGGCTACAGGGAGATAAATAAATCATGAAGGAAATGGGTTAGCGTTGGTTTAGCTTAGTCTACAAACATCAGATGACCTCAGGTAAAACTACAATCCGGTGTGGGGCTTTATTTCAACTTATGTCCATGAACAGCACTGACACTTTACTTTCATACTGATGGGCTACAAGCTCGTACTACCATACCGTATCATAACGTAATCATTAAAAAATAACACAAGACAACCCATTTCATGTTGCAATTTTAAAAAGCCAAATCGCTAGAAACTAGATATGTCTAGTTACTTTATTCGAAGATTAAATTGCATTGCATATTGACTAATTTTTGCGCAAGGCTCATCTTTGTGATCCCATTCTTCTCCGCAGTCCACTAAATACAGATGCATTAAAAAAGCCAAAAAGGCTGACAAACAAAAGAACTCGATGATTTGAACCCGTTTGTTTATATGTTAGGTATGTGTGTAAAACGATTTGTATTGGGGATGTAATACGTACTTAAGCTTAGAAGGTTGAAGATAAAAAATATCACAAGTCACAAAACCTTTTTGTAAGCAGTATCTATTTTGCAAGATGTTAACTTGTATTATAACTCGGGCAAATCTGAATCTGTTGGCTTTCTGGAATGATGAGATACGTGCAATACAACAATCCTGTTAGTTAAACTCAAAGGCAGACAAAAGGCTTCTGTTATAAGTTATTGCGCCACAAGCTTATTAGTCTTCAGTGCAGGGTAAATTGAGGTTTTACCACTAAACTATCACGAGGAATACTAAGTAGGTGTCTATAGCGATGTGAACGAACATCCGTCACACAACAATACAATCACCATCTGATGCGACCGTGCCGGCCGGCCCCACCACTGCAGCGCCTACGCCGATCCAAGCGGTACCACTCACTTGCGCGCACTCTTGTTTAGAACGTCAGACCTTGCGCGCGCCAACTAACCTTTCAACTTTTTGTGAAGAGTATTGTCGTGATGGAGAAGGAACACCAGCCAGACTCCATGGCTACGATCACAATGAAGCCGGAGTATCCTCCGTCTGAAGTGTACAGCGCTTCTGAACCGCCACCGGTAAGATGTAATACCCGTTACTTCTAGTCACTAACGTTATTTGACGGACTTTCTTGTGTCTCCTAAACTGGTACAATGACAAAACATTTTTCTGTTCGCCTTCACTGTTTACCGGCTATTTGTGGTGACCGCATTTCAATGAATGTTTATTTTTTCTGTCTACTATTTTGCATTTTGTACTAATGTTGCTAATTCTTATTAAAATTCTGGTTATCGTTTTTTATATGGACATCTCTACAATCGATGGTCTCTTGGTGATAAATCGTGCATGTAAATAATAGGCTATTTCGCTATTACTATACTGGAAAGCGCCTTTCTCTCAGGTTGTAGCGATAGCGAGTGCGCAGGCCCGCAGAGGCCCGTTCAGTAAACTAAGAATTTATTTACCAACTCTATTTTTTTCATAATTATCCCACGGCTGGGTCTTGGAACTATTTTCGGAAATAGGAAAGCCATTGATTGATTGACCAGTTCATCCATACACATAATTAGAAGATTAGTGGAACTTTCAACCTACAAATGTTAAATCGAAGTTTTCCTTTAGTTAAAATCTAATACACATGCAATACATACGGGAAATTCCAATACAAACCCCGAATTGTTAGAATACAGTTTTTATTTACCGACCCGCATATTATATTCAGTTTTTTTTCATATATTTTGCTCATAATGCGCGAAGATGTATGTATTTTTGTAACTGTACAATAAATTACAACTGAATATGCCGAAAGTAACGACATTAAATAGCGTGGAAATAACCAATTATTCAAGGGTAAGGGACCCTTCTATCCAATGGAAAATTCTTAAGAGATCATCTCCGTGTTGGTCAGCCTGTCTTTCACAATTAAACCAAGGTTTGTGTCGTATATTAATTATTAAAATCTACATTTTTAATCTAACTACAAACCATAAATATTGTTGTAAAGAGATCGGTTTGCCATATTATTTGTCCTTGGAAGCAGGACGACATGCATATTTTGTCTTCTTCGTGAGAAATAATAAATATTATTAACGATTAAATGTCTCGTAACGACGAAATTAGTCGCACATCTAAAACGATCAATGCCTAGATAAACGTAGATACGTTTCTTTCCGAGAAGGACTAAAAGATAGATATGTGTCCATAAATGTGGGAATTTTATTGTTCTATTGTCCCAACGAATGATTAACATAAATATTATTTAATTGTCGTTGATCACGCTACTTTGTATTAAACTTGTTTGAGTAGGAGCTTTTAGCAGTCACTGCACTAAATTATGTATCTGTTCATTAGGTATGATTTGGGCAAACACATTTAAAGTACACTAACAGTCACACCTAAGTAAAAGTAATGTTATTATTAAGCCAATAATATTTTGCCGTTGATGATCGCATCATTGCATAATATTCTTTCCTATTTATTCAAATATACGTTGAGGTTGATTACACCGGTTCATGATTATGGTGTACATGACCATCGATTGGATTGTATGCTTATGGTTTTTTACTATTTCAGAATAAATTAAAAGCAGAATAAACTTCATTGCGTCGTCGTTTCTATTCGTGTATTACAATAGATCTTTACAAGATTAATTTATATTTGAAACTGCTTCAAATATAAATAATTAAGGCTAGTTAGAAGGACGCTATGTAGATATGCTAATATTTTTTTATCTGACATGAATCAGCTCGTATTCTTTATTTCCTTGAACAACAATTCAATTGTGTGGGCGTCAGGGTTGACGTGATACATCTAAATATTTGCTTGGATTGTAAACATGATTTGCATGATCTACTTATTAGTTGCACTCAAGTGTTAGGTGTCGATCATCAACGGATAACGTACGAGTATATACGAGTTTATCGTTAACCATTGATGGGCCGTTATTTTTACCAGTTTAAATTGTGCTATATTAGTATTAATAATATATATACATATATATAAACATATACTTTTGATCATCAGATTACAGATAGAGTTAACTAGTCTAGTTGTAACTGTTGACAAAATTAGACAACATACGAACGAAAAAAAACATAACAAATTATAATAGCTTTTGGCCACTCGATTCATAGTTTTATATTATTCATATCATTTTATGAGTATAATTTTTATTTTAGTTTAGTTTCCGTAACTTTCTGTCTGCATAATTTCCCTCCACTTATTATGTATATACCTAAAGACGAGAGAATTGTATTTTAATTAAGAACTTAAAAACAAAAAATAGACCGCGGTCGAGTGAAATCGTCGTCGTTGGCCTGTTGACTAACATATGGACACAATGGGGCTTGCGTCACAGCCTCCACTTTACGGGGTGTTAAAATTATACTAACAGTTTACCTACGAGGTTTATGTGATTCTATACAACCTCGTTTAAATATTAATTTTATATATATATCTGCGTTGTATTTAAAAAAAAATACAAAAATATAGCATTTGCAATTGTATTATTACGACATGTTAAAAGTTTTTTGTCATTTGAAAAAAATGCATTCTTTTGGTGTTATTTATATTTACGATGTAGACTTAGTAGACAGTTATTATATTTGTGAATATTAATAAATGGTCTAAGGCAATGGGCAAAGCTGTGAACAATTTGTACTTATGTACAGCTATTCTGCGTATAAGTTTTATTTGAGTTACTCGCGTTTAATATTATAATATTTTTTACATGATTGTTTTCTTAACTTATCTGTATTTTCTATCTCACATCTCACAAACACATCTTTTTATTTAATTTTAATTTTAAAATAGTTTAAAACGTGTTCTACGATTTTTTTGGAAAAAATAGTTTGATGATAAAAAATATATTGAAATCTTAGTTAATGGAAATGTCTCAAATATAAGATATAATAAAATTAAATGTATAGTGTGTATAAGAAAATAATATAATTTAAGATTTAATAATACGACTTAACAGTTGTACTAATTTCGATGAAATAATGTGACAATATCTATTACCAATAATTTTTTGAAATTGGAACACTCCGCGGATATAGTTTGAAGAGAAATATGAACCATCTAAGCATATTTTTGTCTGTTAAAAATCTCACGTTCCCATAAAACAAGATTTTGGCAAAAAATATAAGTTGATAGAGCCAATAAAAGTTAATACGTGAGTAAAAAAGATTTTTGTTAAGTTAAGTTGTTGGGTTTGTGGTTGCACCAGCGGTAATGTAGAAACAAAGGTATTCAGGGAATTACCTATCGAATCAAGATGTATACCTATGTACTTACAAACTCAATCATTACTTGCTTTAGGTATCCGTAAGGATACGACTGGAGGCGACTTTCACGTGATATTCTGAAGGTTGTGAGAATTCTATCCTTGGCCAATCGTGTATAATATTATAACTTCAACTTTTTTATATTTCGAGGAGGTCTTCACCAGTATTTGTAGAGTCATAACGCTCACCGTAGAGTACTATCCTAACGAGTGACGAAAATTAGTTTATTTAAATATACCATTTCTTACCGAAACATTATTTATCTCTTCTATATTCCTTATCCTTATAATTTTTCTATATCAGTAGTAGGAATGACTGAGAAATTATTTTAACCCAATTGCACAGACAAAGTGTGTTTTTTTTTGGCTTGGAAGTAGCAAACGAGTATGCAGTCTACCTGATAGTAAGGTAAGTGGTCACTGCCGCTCATGGACATCTGTAATCAACCCAAGACAGAATCGAAGTTTCTTAGGTCGACAAATGCGTTGCTGCCCCTGAGGACTAAGTTAGAACGCCTCGATTAAGTATGTCTCCCTGACCACACCCTTGAAAACACAACACAGCAGCAAGAACACTGCTGTTATAAGACAGAAATAGGTGAGGCGGTGGTGCCTCCGGAGTCGATCCGTTTATGGTTCCTTCAAAGTGGTGCATAAATTACTACAACAACACTAGCTTACGAGTACTATTAAAATACTTCAAATAGCTTTTACAATTAACTTTACCGTTAGTATTAGTATCGATTATTGGAAAATATGAACGTGAGCCTATTATTATTAAAGGGAAAGTTTTCCATATTGTTGCGAGTCAAATTTCGACGACATCACGGTAGTCAAACTCAATTCATCAAAAACTACTCATGTGATCTAGATATGACTCATCGACCATCATCTTATATGGTTGTGAGGAACAATATCGTATTTAGAAAGTATTTCTGTCATATAAGGAAACTCGTGTTGATA
This sequence comes from Udranomia eurus, assembly GCA_018250275.1. NCBI lineage: Eukaryota > Metazoa > Arthropoda > Insecta > Lepidoptera > Hesperiidae > Udranomia > Udranomia eurus. Next base: position 7,363 of record DWNJ01002969.1, read on the forward strand.
TTTAGAACAGTTGATGTAACAATCAAAAAGATTATAGGATTCATCGTTGAAATCATAGAGTACTCTATCCTTTTAAAAAATAATAAAAATGTTTATGTTAAAGTTTAAAAAAACCTTTGTTTACATTGGATGTATGTTTGGAAATCTATTGTAGAACACTTCCTATTATAGTCGGCACACAGCTAACACACATCAAACAAAGGCTAAACTTTGACAAAGGTATTATACATCATAGAACGTGATACATTATCATAAGGGTGTATAAGTAGTATCGTTCAATAGTATACTCCTACCTAATTTGAAACTTGTATTAATCTGAACGCGTATTTAAGTTATAAAAACCCGTAAATGTCGTTGTAGCTGTTGAGTTGTATAATGTCTGATTTCCGTCCTGTAAGTCATTAGATCATTATTTAGTAACAGCGGAAGTGACGCGGGAATTTGAACGTTGTGAAAATTTGAGTTAGACACGGGTCGGCGAAGATTGCCGGCGTTAGCAAAACAAATTGCGAAGATTGAAATTGACATAGCTTAAGACGCGAGAGACGTTGAATTTCGAACGCAATCGTTAAGCACTTTCACTAAAGTAAGTCCCCGGTGCCCGCGCTTTGCTCCTCTGCGACTTTATGTAACATCTCACTGAACATCCGTTGTGTACTTTGCACGTGAAGCAATTGGATAACGCTGTTTTGTTCAATCCGTCGCCTATCGCAGTCGATGATTCAAAACAATAAATAAGTAATGTTACTCAACTCAGAAAATGTTATGATCAAATTACGAAACGAGACTTTAATGATAATTAAAACGTTTATGTCTTATACATGTTTATACAATTGTTTGATTCAGGTGTACAGTTTTAGATACGTTTGATGTGTCAAGTGTAAGAAAACCGTTAATGAGTTGCTATTGTTTAAATGTACATTCTTCGGTACCATTCTTTATATATAAACATATATTATATTGAATGAAGCCATTGCAAGCCAACAATTGCATTTTCAAGACCGCCATTAATACCATTTAATCAAAGTACCAATCAAACGAAGTTTTGTGGATAACATAATTAATTAAGATAAATATCTTGTGACAACTCGCACCCGTACCAGGATAAATACTTACAATTTTGTTACACCTGTGGGAATCAAATCCATGAAACTTATTTAGCAGTCTACCTATATAGCAGTCTACTGGTTAGTGTAAAATAATCATATATACCTACACAACTTACCTGAAATGGTATTCAATTAATTGGTTGGATGTACTAAACATCCAACCTAATCAAGATGTATTAACCAAACAATTTGGCTGTAGAAATAAAATATGATATCTAAAATTTAAAAATATGCGTAGTATAGGTACATTATTTTCAAATAGAATAGACAAGCATTTGCCAGCGAATGTCACATGGACACAATTATGGATTAAGAATGATAAGCAAACTCTTAATGTATAATTTCTTGAAGTCTTAACTTAACTTGAAGTAGTTAACATACAATCTGTGTATTCGCTTAATTTCTTTACACATATCAACGGCTTCCTGTACGTGTTCATCGGCCGTTTCAGATCATCCAAGATCTTTCGTATCTCTTGTAATTAAGCGATTGGCTTACTAACATGCTTTTGGCCAGCTATTAGCGCGTTTACATGCAAAAAAAGAAAGTATAGTATTGGCAACGTGCCTGCAATCTGCTATATGAGGAAGGCATGCATAAAGTGTACCAGTTAAATGTATATCGTAACATAACATGTGATAATGCTCGTAAATGTAGCTTAGATGCGTTTTCAAGGTTAACGGTAGATAAAGTAGCCACGGACTAGGAAATTGCAGAAATATGCAATCATTAACTTGTGATTTGCGTTTTGCATAGTTATTATCTAGAACTAGAATCATCTAGGTATAAAAGTGTTATTTCAAAGCTGTTGCATGTTAACTATACGGACTAGCTACAACTGAAATCACACGGTAATTTAATGATTGAGCAGATGTTTGTTAATTATAGTATAAAACAACTCGAACGAAAAAAAGTAAACAAACAAAAGACGAATATTCAACGGTGTCATGTTTAAGTATGTCTGTCTAGGCACTGACGATTTTTCTCGGAGAAGCAGATTATAAAGTATTATATCTAATGAGTAGATGAACGATGTAGGGAACTGAGTAAATGACCACTCCAAACCACGGAGCTCTATCGATATTGTATTTAATCTTAAAATATTATAATACCACATTATAAAGATATGAATATAGATTTTTCTGCTTCTGTTATGTGCAGGCATATCGGCAGAGGGTCTCCTCGTCGGTGCAGATCGCGAGGATCGCTGCCCTGACGGTGGTTGCGGCTTCGTTCATCTTGGGCGCGTTCATCCTGGCATCGAGCTGGGTGGCGGCGCGTGCTTCGTGCCACCAGCTCGAGCAACTCGATGCTATGCTCGACAAGGAACTGGCGCTGGAGGGCAGGGCATATGGAAATGACGCGTTGCTGGCTGTAAGTCTCACTAGTTTTCTTTTATTTTGCACCACCTGTGCATTCTGTTGTGCCTGCGCAATATTTTCAATATCTAATTTGTATCTGTACTACAGTATCCTCCCCGTTTTATTTTCAGGATTCTCAGATCTGTGCTAGGATTGTTTTTAAGTGTCT
>DWNJ01002970.1:0-10001 GCA_018250275.1 Udranomia eurus
TCGGGTAATGAATCATTTATTCTGAAATCAGGTCAGACTTCAGAATAGTAATAGTTGATTTTCTTAAAACACATTCGCACATTATTAGAGGCCCTCCAAATGACATGAAGTGTGTTACTAGCACATCTTATGTACATAAATAAAACCGTGAATCTATTAAAGAAGTACAGGTCGATGACTTCGCATTATAATTACTAGTTTTATAACGTGATCATGGTTGTAAACTGGAATTGACAAGTATACGTAGAGTTAACGTTAAATAAAGATACAATAAGATTAATTAGTCTGGGCTTCTACTCTATCGACACTTCAAAGTATGTGCCAAGTCTAAAAAAACATAATTCGAGTTACCTCTATTTGAAATTCACGTAACTCGGATTTAACTCGATTTACGCCAATCAAGTTAGGCATGTTTTAAGGTCGAAGGTAAGCGTCGAACCTTTTTTTTCGCTGTAGTCAAAAAATCTATTATTTTAGGAACGAGACAGATTGAATAGTATCGAGTGTACGCAGAACCCAAACTCGAGGAAGAGAGAATCCAACTCGAATTGACTCGATTTAACGCGAGTTAATAACTCGAGTTGACCCATCTCTACTTCCAAAGCTACGAACTGTGATGAATTATGATCATGTCTTGGGCTAGTTACAGGTGTCGATGTTCAGCAGTGACCACTTACCGATGGTATACTATCAGGTAGTCTGCATACTCATTGCTACCTTTTATCGAGTCTCGTAATGTAATTATATTTTAAGATTTGACATTACATTTGAAGCCCCTGAACATACCAAGTGTTGCTTTCCAAGTTGATAACCTTTACACAACTACAGATTGTCTATGCGTAAGTTATTCACGTTTCAATAGAATTAGTTCACAGCATTAAGCAGTTATTCACTTTTTACATCGTATTTATATCATTAGATGTAAAACCACTTTAGAATACAATGGCAAGCATGGGAAAGAAATTGTATTACATATTATGGTTTACTTTTTTTTATTTGTTCTTCAAAGTATTAACCATAAATATGTATAAATTATATACATATTGTGCTAAGATTTCGATACACGTAAAATTACTCCAAGTACGCGTTGAAGTCTTTAGTTCACGATACCGAAAAGTATCTGAGCGTTCATTAATAGATTGTTTATTTCTTTATTTTCTTCTTACCATTTGCGCCAAATAGCTGTCACGCAGGATCTACGGTGAATATCAATATCACAGACGTTAAGTATATCTCATTGAAATACATCAGGAATAACTATTGATCTGATCCATTGATGCAATTAAAATGAAATAAACTTCCATAGTGAGTTATATTTTTATTCACATGTAATATTCCACGTTGTTATCGTTTAAAATAAAAATGGTACCTGTAACTTATTGATTTTTCCTTACATCCTGAATACTGAAATCAGTCAAACAAATATAATTACCCAATTACATTCATTCATCGCTTCATCTAAATGCATGTCCATTACAAGTTGTTGGCATTTAAACTACTGCAAAAAATAAGACGTCCCGTGCAAAGGCTTGCAATTAAGCATATGATTTGAAAGTTTTTTGCTTTCAATGTGAATAAGTGATCTTAAATGATTTATGTTCGATCTTACTGATATTATAAATGCAAAAGTTTGTGAGTATATTTGTTACCCTTTCACGCAAAAACTACTAAACGGACTTAGATGACAACTTTACAGGCATATAACTTATACACCAGAATAGCACATAGGCTATAATTTATAAAGATATTGGGAAAATGGGCCGAAATATAACGGTAAAGGTCAAATAAGTAACTAGTAATTTTATTAATAAGTAATGATTGTTCAATCTCTACGTTAATATTTTATTAAGGTACAGTTTGTTAATGAGTTTTTAATGTTTTACTTTTTTAATTAATTTAATATATTTTTTAATTAGATTCACATTTAATTCGCAACCCAGCCGAAAAAAAACATCATATTACGGGCTTTCCTTCTAATCTCCGTAACACACAGTCAAAAAAAAGATATAGAGATAAATACCTATATCATCTACATAAGTTGTACCACGTACATAAATAAAACCCTAAAATCATTAATTTAAGGATATTTCGCCTCTTAAAGGTCTTTATAATGGTCTTGGGGCGAATAATGAATATTAAAGAATCAATGACCTAAACGATGGAGCCAAACTTGATTATATTTTAGTTTAGATATTGTTAAAAATTTAATATTGAAATGTTTACAAGCAGAGTACAACATTGTTAGATTGATTTGACTTGAAAGCATGATTTTCTTATAACATTAAAGTTCAAGTGTCTCCCACAAACTAGAGTATAGCAGCTCGAAGAAGATTTTTGTGAGGTAGAAATATAGAAAAGAATAGTTACCATCAATTTATTATGTACATTTAAGATTTGCCCTAATGTCCCCGCGGATTGAAATAATTGTTATATTATATAGCGAGTACTCACGATTAAGCGTTTTTTGTGTTGCCCATATTTCGAACCAGTTGCATGGCTCGTGGTGAAGCCGTGACCCGTGAATATACATTTAAATTCAATGCGATTTAAAGATATTCAACGGTTAAAACAAATGACACAAAGTTTACGATTGACACAAAATGCTATATATTTGATTTTATTACGGATTCTGATAATAATTATGCACTAATGTTTTTTTTCTTGCTTCGCTCTTATCAGCGCCTGAAGGTCAAAATTAATTAGACTACTTATGTTCGACATTTGCGTTCATCGGGTTTGTGATCTTTAGGATTTCTTTGTTTTCGCGTTTTATCGCCACTTCCATGTATGTAATATAATATAATTCGAAAAACACTTAAATGTCTTAAGCGAAACACGTTTTTAGATCACAAAAATCCAATATTTTGACGATCTGAATGGTGCAATGGGCACGCGGAATGCCGTTCGAAGGGCTCCTATTCCCAGCGAAGCAGTTTGAATGACGAGTTTAAATGTCTGTTCTCGGTCAGTTTTTGTGTTGTTGTATTTGTGAGTTATCGACTCTATTCTAGTAGCTATAAATGTTTAGCTTATTTTTTACTGTAAAACCTAGAATACGTTTGAAGAAATGCCGCTAAACAAATGAGTGTTACGTGAAGATAGAATATTTTTTAAATCAACTTCGGTGGCACCACCGCCTCATAATAGAAGAGTAGTAGATTTGAGGTCGTTGTGTACTATGTAGTTGGAAATGTCTGTAAGGAAGAAAGACTTAACCGAGGCGTTCCAACTTAGAGCCAGCAACGCATGTGTCTTCCTCGCATAGAACCTCCATCCTGACAGTCCTGATCCTGGTACCGATTATATATACTTGGGCACCACTAATCATCAGATGGGCGGCATATTGATTTACTAAATCTAATATGAAAAAGTCATTGTCAAAAATTTAATTAAATCGCCATAAATACGTGAACAAAATCATAAAATTGAGAATCAAGTTACGAATTCTTTTTCCTCATACATTTCCGGATTTTTCCACGGCTTTAACCCATGAACGATTTTATTGTTTTGTTCTAACACAATTTGTATGCATCGCCCAAGACGTTACGCGAGTATCTGGAAGAACCTGATTCACCATGCTTGCCTTATTCGATATGATTATCAAGATAAAAAGAATTTATCCAGACGACCTCATTTCCGATACTACATTAATGTTGACTTATTTTATAATAGTATATTGTAGTAAAAGTAGCAAGTCACAAAAATGTATAACATGTAATAATATTTGGTAAAACAAAAATAACTTCTAGGCCTAATAACCGTAATATATCATTTTCACAACTTTATTAAAATTAGCTGTAGATATATCTGCTAGTTCTAAATATTTATTAGAAACACATACTACTGGTCCTATGTGTAAATTAGGATGAAAAAATAAAAAGCTTACGCACAAAAGATTTTTGCCAATTTTTTCCTTGATCTGTTAAACTAGTCATAATTAATCTTTACAACACATGATGAAACCAAATTATAGCCTTAATTCAAACCATTTGACCGCCGTTGCTCACACGCAATATACACTTATCACAATGAATATCAAGTGGAATTTTACAAAGATATTAATAACTTTTAACGATTTTATTATTTTATTTATTATCTTCTCCGTCAACTTACAAATTTACAAATAAGTTGTTATTGTTGTATTTATGTACCGGCTATTCTTCAGTCCTGTCTGCCCCACAGTATTTATATAATAAGACAAAACTTGAATCATTTGTGTCTGCGAAAGCTTCCTTCTAGAATGTTGGCTTAAAATAACATCTTTATTCAAAGAGAAAATGCTGCCAACATTCTGGGCACTGTGCTTCAATGGATTATTAATCATTAAAAAAATCATTTCTATCGTATTTGAATAATTACTTTCTTGTACGGTATCTGTGGTCTCCTTATGTACATATACAACTTTTGAAACTAAGTTTAAAATAAACTTATCCACTGGTTATCGTCAGCCTAAGTCCATTGTTAGAGAGACACGGAAATTATTAACATTCTACATCGCATCACAACAATACAATTTATATGATGACGTACAAAGCACGAATAACGAATAGCTTTGACGTAACAAATGCGTGATACTCGAAAAAATACTGTTTTATTGCGAATTCTGGCAGTAAGTGGACCAGTTTAAAACACCAACCATGACACGTTACTCTCGGAAACAACGTAATTTTAGCGGTTTCACGTCATCATTATGTAGGAAATTGTAGGGCATTTTGTTTATTATTTATTTTCTTCTGCATATGCGAACTTTTTAAATTTATTCGTTTGAAACTTTTTTGTTTTATTTTGCAACCAGACCGTAAAGGAGTTAGTTCTAGTTACTTGTTAAGATACGTTTTGTTTTATTGTAATTTTTATAAAAGTGATCTCATATCTCACAAGGGCATAGGAAATTAAATATAATGTATTATTTAAGTTCTATGAATACTAAGTGAAAGTCTTAATTGGGACAATCTGAGTATCAATTTATAAGTGCATGTACAGCAGAGATCTAAACGATAAAATTAAGCGGACAAAATGCAAAAGATTGTATCTCCCTGCGCTGATTATTATATTATAAAGTTTCATTTGACAATTTCACAATAAGAGCTCTTTTACATTTCGAAACTGATTCATTTGTTTGGTTTCAGGGTTACTCCCAGAAGCGTTAAGAACCAAGTGCATAAGATGCACGGAGAGACAGAAGAAGACAGCGGTGAAGATTATCAAAAGACTGAAGTACGAATACCCGGAGGAGTGGGCAAAGATCACCTCCCGGTGGGACCCCACGGGTGATTTCACGCGTTACTTCGAAGTGTTCCTGGCTAATGAACAGTTCAATACAATATCTGATTCAGGTGAGAAAAGTAATTTGATTATTAGATGTGAAAATTAATTGAACTTACTTATATGTATTGCTTGTGTTGTGTCACTTAATAAAAGAAATGTAGGCATCTTGCAACTTACAATTTGGACGTCTCAGTTATCTTGTGCAAAAGGATAATTTATCAACCGAAGTGCGAGTACAGACAAACTTATATTTATTACATTTTTAATAATTCGATTCTTATAGTATATATTAGCGTTAACCGCAAACAAAAACCGAATTCCCACGCCACTCACCTTTATCGCATAAATAGAATGGTAATGAGGAAGCCCACGTATCGTATTCCACAAGAATATTACTAGAATCGTGCGTGTGTAACAATAATTGTGTCAAATCTGTGAAACTGTGATGTTAAACAATATAATTTTTACGTATGTGCGTTTTGCATGTACACTTCATAAGAATAAACGCCACAAAAACATTTCCGTACGGCTTTTCAACAGTAATGAATCATGATGAAGTGCGCTCACAAAGCATTTTTTGTTACGAGTACTTTTAAACTTGTAAGCGACAAAAAATATACACATTGAACACATTGTTCCGTAATTTAAATATAAGTCACACTGAATCACGTCTGTTAATACATTGAAATATCATGTTATGCATTGTTTAGGCCTTGTGCTGCTGGTCTGACACAGCGCCAGACATTCTTCTCATAGGTCTGTATCAGGTGACTGACCGATACGTATCTTAGATGAGCACGCATAATCACAAAAGCTCAAGAGTTAAGAACTACAATAGCTACATGGCTCTTTGCACACCGGTGTACGGCTAACCATAAGTCTAGTTAGTAACCAACGAGTATTTCGAATTATTTCGACATTACGTAACGCCGTCGAATAAGAACCACAACTGGAAGCTGAACGTGAGCTAATAAACGCTGAAGAACACATGAAGTCTTAAAATCAAGGTAGACCAACATCAGTATTAGGGCAAAATGTATTTTTCTATTTGCCAAATATACGCTTGGGATATTCATACTTCATGGTTTATAGAAAAACTATGTTTGGTGGGAGGTAGTATTTTATAAAAGAGTCGTAGTAATCACCTTACCGTAATTTAATGTGTCGCTTAAATTCGCAGCAAGCAACGAAGTGCCAAGTTCGTCGCTGCCACCATCACCACCCATCATCACAGCCACCACGCCTCCACCAACGCCGCTGTCCACCCAGTCCACGCCCAGTCTTGCTGCGATGACACCCACGCCACCAAGACCTTTATTGCTTAACAGGTAACGCATTTGAACGTTGGTTCAAGGAATAATATTATTGTCTGTATAAGGATTAACGCAATAATTTAAATAAGAACTTAACCGATGTGTTATTAACTGGCACATTGATTTGAAAACCTAAAAAATCTGAATGATTTATCAAAAACTTGTGATAATGTTTAGTTAATATTTTTAATATCAAAGTTGAGAAGTATTTAATTCTCTAACAATTCTGAACATAATTACGAACGTATTTTGAATTTTAAAGTTTCATTCACAGAATTTAGACATATTTCAACAACCCAACCGTTCGTTGGTCCTTTAAATAAATTGGCCGTTCAACTTGATATTCGCTGAAATTCCACTTTGACCCCTTTGGGACAATTTTGACAAATAGTTGTTGGACTAATAAATTTTCATTGAAACCCCGATAACTTTCCATGCGTCAGCTGAGTTCGGAATTGGGACATTTGAGGGAGTTAGCTTAACTTAATTAAGAGTTGAATTAGTCGAGTTAAGTATGATTATAACTTCTTAAGTCTCCTTGACTTCTCTATTAACATTATTATCCTCATGCATACGCCTTATTTGATTCTCTATGTCTTTTCCTTCTCTCATGTTTTCTATATACATAAGTAATGAGATATTAATGACACATTTTCTCAAACGAAGACAAATGGACGTTCGCTTGCTTTTCCATATTCATGAATTGTTGATGACGAAATGATGGATAGCTGCCCGTAACGCGATAGGATCTGGATACAAGAAAAACTGATTCAAGTATTGCTTTTTCAATTTCAAGGAAATAGACATGAACGAAATAAGCATTTCACAGGTATGATTGATCATATTGAAAACAAACTGTTAATCTATTATTCTAATCAAAGGCACAATTCTGATAAATCGCGAATTGTTAATGAAACAAAAGTCTATCGATTTGTTACTAATTAAATCAAAATTATAGCATAAATTATTATGCTTCCTCTCGTCTTGATAACTTTTACGAGACTTGCTATTTATGCAACAGTTTAACAGTCCCATTCCTCATTCCATCTCATTGAAGGCATACCAATTTCCTTAGCAACAGTTGGTTAAAATGAGTTAAACTGCAGCAATGTAGCCGTTCACGTGTGTAATAAGTTCAAGGCTTTACTCAAAGTTTTGCATAATCACAAACACTTATGTGTAAACGTGTTCTCGCATGTTGATGCTATCATTCGCATTGTTTTTTCAAGCTACGTTAGACACGTTACACATGAGACTGTGCGAGTTTTAACCGTTTGCGCTTGTGTGTTAAGTTTTTTACTAATTATTTTACTTTTATTATCAATTTTGAAAGTAGTATTAAATCTCCTTTTTATGCCAACAATGTTTTACGTGGTGCAATAGCTTTATAGAAGGGTATATCGTATTGAGAGCTTGTTTAACTTTTGAGGTACGTTTTTGCGCGTTCCGATCGACTTCAATCAGATGGTATTCTAGTAATCTATTGCCTAAAAGAAAAGAAATAAATAAATTGTAGTATCTCATAGCTCATCATAATTCTTTCTTTCTTATTTCGTAATTAAAACATGTTTGCTTTAAAATTCTAATTAATGTTTACCTTTCCTTTAATGTGACTATATCCAAATTCATTTCTGGACTACAAATACATTTTATAGATCATCAACATCAACAGCAAATGAAGTATTGTTTTTGGTTTATTGTTAATAATGTACCGATGGTTTTCTTAATCGACCAGTGTGCGCGTTGCCTTACAAGTAACATAATTATAAGGAGATTGAATCTCGGGTGGCGTGCTCCCTTATGTAAATTGTTTCGAATTTTTTTGCACTCGCCTTTATCGCAGTTTTAAAGCCTTGGCTCTGTAATTACTCAGTGTGAAATCGGCCTGAGTAATTATATGGACTAAATATATGAGTTGAATTTTATATCGGGATCACGATTTTCAAGCTAAATTAATTAGGTTTTTTTTGGGTACAATGTTTTTAAGGTTTTCAAAGTACAGCTAGACAACGTCTTGTTGACTGATCATGTAATATTCCTGAATATTACAAGATGGTACTATGCTGTCTATTTGTCGTTCAGTGTCTACACCCCTGTTGCTCAACATGAGCATGGTTTTTATGTTTTTTTTTCTTTTATATTTTATCGTGTAATTGTTATTGTAGTGTTTATGTTTGCGAAATAAATCGTTTATCTATCTATCTCAGAAATTCTACCTAGCTTAACCTAAATATTCTAGTAGTGTAAAATTGGACCTAGATTTGTATTTAGCTGGAGTTTTCTGTCCCAAAGGTCAGTTATCGATGGAGGAGCACCTGTGACCGCTCACGACCCTGCTTCGTCCCCGGTTCAACCCTCTCCAAGGTATTCGGCACCTTTCAATAACTTTGTCGACGGATCAATAAGTTATTGACCTGAGCCCAGGGTAACATGCGGAGATTCACTGGCCAGCATCGTATATCGTCCAGCTACGTCATTTTCCATGCCATTTATTTATTTACTAGCTCAGCGAACTTCGTACCACCTAACCATCATCGTCCCACAACTTTTTTATTTACGAACTGATTTTTATTGTTGTTTAAACTAAACTAAACTAAATGTTAAGTGAAGCTAACCCCAATACATTAGTCAAAACCGCATTCAAATCGGAACAGCCGTTTCTGAGATTAGCGTGCACAAACGCACAGATAACGAGACAAAAATTCAAGTAATTTTTTGTCTTCTAGTCTCTAATGAAGACCTCTAAAAATGGTTTTCTCTTAGGTATCGCCATGTACAGACAGCAATCACTTGCAGATTTAATATATATATAGATGAGGTAGAAAATTTTAAGTCAGTATTTTTTTTTAAATCGAAGTTGGTCAAGAAATTCGAAGCTTGTTTATTACTTGTAATTTTATTAGGTACCCTGTGTCATAATGTCTTAAGACTGCAGAAGGGTTTAATATTCGCGTAGTTTGCGCACATAAAATAAAATATGTGCCAGTTTCCAAGAAATAACATTTGCCAGCTAAAATATTTCCGCTTAGTAATTCGGAGGTGACTTAAAATTTTCCACTAAAATTCTAACTTTAGAATTTTAACTTTTAAATTCTAACGTGCCATCTTTAAGTAGTTCTAAACTTAAACTCGAGTTTCATCTACACGTTTAATAGCAGAGTGTTTTGGGCGGGTCTAAGTTTTCATATTGAGACCGCCCGCCCAACATCAGCTCGGTCTTGGGCGGAGAATTTTTCCCAACTTAAAGTTAAAAGTCGAGACATCGACAGTGAGTAAATTTACGAGACTTTACCTCTCGTGCTACAACTAGTCTTCTCAAAGTTTTGTAGCAAGAAGTATGATTTTTATAATTCCTATAACTAGGATAAATTATAATAGGTTCTTGTGACTTTATGTGATATATGTCTTTAAAATACGTCC
>DWNJ01002971.1:0-10000 GCA_018250275.1 Udranomia eurus
GTCCCTTTGAGAATTGCCCGGGTAAAGAGGGTTACCTCGAGACCTGTAGTCTCTGCGGAGCCAAGCCGGCGCACAAAGCCGCGGGCCGTATAATTTCCCATCAGCAGTAATAAAATTGACATTTTCCTTTATCTCATGTATATACGGTACATACGGTATATTCATAAAATCAAACTTTACTTGAGAACTAAAAATAACTGTTCAGTTTAAACTTAAGCATTTAATTTAAAATAAAGCATAATATTTTTATTTAAAGCTCATTATGTGGACATAGTCCTTAGAATTACTTTTAAGTGTGTTTATAGGCATGGAATAAATTCCGTAAATAATTAGATTAGATAGACTGTTAATGTCAATTTATTAACCGTTACCTGCTGACAACCAAATTAATTGAATGTCAATGTTGACACTGACAGCCTGTAGTGAATTTTGATTCCAGCAATGTGCGCGGTATCGCGGTATTTCGTATAATAATCATAGTAGACAAATAGTTATTGAATTTGAAACCTGCTAATTTTAATTAAAGTTTTTATTACGTGCACTTAATAATCAGAACATCATGGACTTCTTAGAAACAATACCAGTGGCTTTCAAGGAAATATCTCCGAATCATAACATTCCCGAGAAATGGAAGGAAATCGTTTTAAATACTGGTAAGATTTTCAATAAATGCCTAATTTTATTATTCAAGGCATCTAGGCATTTTATAATAATTGATATTTTGTTTAACAGGTGGTACGCATAGTACATTACAAGATATAAAGTTGCCCCAAAAAGCCGGCGGTTATTGGTACAGAGATTCTGAAAAGGCCAACACTAGAAACAGATTTATATATTGGTAAGTGTATAAGGTATACGGCTACAATAATTAATTTCTGTGATGCATGACTTTCCAACAAATTCCTTATGTCATTATTATTATACTCTTATATTATATGAACTGTGTAGCAATTATTTTACAACTGTTATGTACAGGCAAACAACATCTGATGCAATTGAACTTTCTGAGGCATCCTTAGATGTGAATCTATCCAGTGCAAACCTGAGGTGCAAAGTGGCCCCGGGTACACCCCCACTGAACAATCTTACTGTGTATGAGAGGACTGCAACTCAAGAAGTTGTAATTTTAGCTGCAACTGTGTCTTCGGTACATAGATTAATTTTTCCACATCCAGAAACATTGGACCAAAAGGTAATTAATATGAATGCTATTGTGTCTGCATATGTATATCGAAAATTTAAGTTTGTACCTAAACTTCCAAATGCTGCAAGTTTTTACATGTTAGCTTTTGTATTAAACTGTACTTTTGTAATGAAAAATCTTTATTTAACTTAATAAGTATTATTTATGAAATTAATGGTAACTAAATGGAACAATAATAAAAATAAATTGTCAATAAACAACATTACAATAAAGTTGAATGCTTAGTGACTACAACAACATACAAACTGTCATTGTCAAACCAAAATCTGCTATTTGCTATATGTAAAGTATACTTTTGAGATATTGACAAAATATATATATAAGTTCAAAATAATTGTATAATCTTATTTGTAATTTTATGCATAACAGTAGCATTTAACAGTTTATTTATAGAGTCTAAAACCTCACCACTTATCATCAGGGGGAAGGTAAGGGATTCTCTAACTAATTATAAGAGAATAAGTCAGTCTATTAACTACATTTAATTTTTCAGTCTACATTCGGAGCCTCGAGTAATTTGTCTACTTCAATATTCCATGACACCAGTGGCGTAAACAATCCCAATAACTATTACATTCTTACTCAATACTCCAATCCAAGTAAGTGACAAATGATTAAACCTTAGATAAATGATACTTATGGCTTTATATAATAGGTTAGTTGTGGTTAGATTTTTTTATATATTTTTTTCATAGAATGAAATAAATAAGTATGGTGCCAAATGATTTCTTATCATTTTTATTTAAATTTTTTTTAAGGATAATATAAACAAATACAGATCAATAAGTAAACATTCTATAAATAATTAATCTACAAACTTTTTACAGATACAGGTGTTGCCCACTCTTGTGCATCTATGTTACGTGATAATGGAGAAGCAGTATTTGTATTAGCATTTGGGGGTGATGGAGGGCTGCTATTGGTGAAGATGCCAGCAACAGGTTCTGCTGTGACCACTGTTCTTAAGCGGGAATCTACTGTGCCAAGATTCCTCTCTGGAATCACTGGAGCACTAAGGTAACATTTTTGTAATTGAAAAATATGGGATATGTAGTTTTTTTATAATTTTTCATGTCTCTTTTTTATGATTTAAATAGTGACTAAAATAACACTAAGGGCATTTTTTAAAAATGGTTACTTGAAACTACTATGTAAAGTTGATGATCATAAAGTAAGACAATAAATATAATTGATATTCATTGATGATATTGACAGGGGCAAAAGCGGAGCGGAAGGGGTGGAGCCGTACGGCGTGGTGGCGGCGCGCGGCGCGGCGCTGGCGCTGTGCGGCGACGCGTGCGTGCGCGCGTGGCGGCTAGACGAGGGCGGAGCCCCCGCTGCCGTCTCCGCGCCGCTCTCGCCTTCGCCCCACAAGCCCAAGCCGCCACGTAAGTATTTGAAGCTTTATATAACGTGGCGTAGAGTAAAGTATAAAATTGTAAGGATTACACCATTAGCATTGATTAGGGTTTGTCTACTCATAAATACAAAAATATTGAAAAAACATTTATCTTGATCAGTGAAGTTTTTCATTCATATTTTTGGATGACATCCTGGATTGTGTAAGGGGTGGCATATCAAACTAATTAAAGTTTCTTAGAGTAAATTTGCATATATATGTATAGTCATTATCCATTAAACTCGAGCGAATGAACACTTTGTTTGCGGGCTCAACGTTGCTCGTGTGGGCGTCCAATATCTTAGCGCACTCTTTGCACCATATATTATTATGTGATGTTACCCACTACAGTTTGATTTCTTTATTAATTATGTCGAAATTTACGATTATGATTAAATTGCAGCAAATTATAAAAAACGTCTTTCTTCCAGCGCATGGTCACATGTTGCAAAATACAACTGGAAGCGATGGAAGTGTTATATTAGTGGCGTATCTTTCGTTCCCCAACGAATGCGAGTTTGTGGTATTAAAAATGCTGAACGAAAGTGCCGGAGCTTTAAGGTTCACAGAGATTTGTCGCATTTTCGGACCCCAGGTAAAGCCACTTTTGTTTATTGCTTCACCTATGCATGGGTAACATTGTTTATTGCAAAATTAATTTATGTATCTTGTAATTAACAATTATCTTTTAATCAAAGAAAGAAATTGAGGAATACCTATTTATTTGAAATGCATGAGATCTAATATTTAGTATATTTTTTTTGTAATTTATGTACACTCCTTATGTCATAAGCTCAAAGGTCTACTATTTTACTTTGTGTATCTACTATTGCATTTGTTTTTATTTCGTTATAGTTGGACCTTCTAGATTACACAATTGGATATGGCGATGGAAATCATGTTATTTGGGCTTTGTGGAGTCAACCAGATGGTGATGCAGTTATAACAAGTAAGTTATTATCCATGTACAGATTTTAGTCTTGTGAGTTTATGTTCGCAAAATTTCAGTAAATAAACATGCTAGTGATAAGGAACCAACGTCGCAGCAAAGTCTCCTCAGTGTTAGGTGGATGTTGTGTAGCAGAGGCCTAATGGTTTTCGTTTTGAACCGAGAGCTGGGTCCGAGTAAGCTTAAAGTGATGTTTCGATGATGGTGTGTGTGCGTGTGCGCAGGCAGCGGCGTGGGCGCGGAGGCGCGCTGGCGCGGCGTGCAGGCGGCTGCCCGCGCGCCCCCCCTGCCCACGCTGAGCTCGCACGCGCAGTACCGCGAGCGCCTGCTAGCGCCCGGCCTCTTCCCACCCGCGCTCATCTCCAAGGCATTGCTTGTACGTATTAAAACGGCTATTTGTTTTATAATATCGACGTGGAATGCGTAATGAATGTATTTCGTAAAATTGAATTGTAGAGCTAGCGTAGCTTTTAATATAAATGTATTTAATATTTTTAATTTTTTAGAGATAACTTTAAATTTTAGTATTATTATTTACGTCATCTAAATTATTAGACCAATGTCTATATGCGGAAACTTTTAAATGGCGTTCACCTACTTATTATCTTTGTATAATCTTAAGTTAGCTGTAAGTTTTTTATGAAAATAAATAAATAAATAACCATAAAAAAATTCCTAATAAAAATCGGTATTTCAAAATTTTAATAATCTAACGGACGATGATGTCGATGTTGGTGATGATGTTGATTGATGATGGTCACGTCCGCAGATATACCGGCGCACGTGGGGCGGCGCGGAGGGCGCGGTGGAGGGCGACCTGGGGGAGGCGTGCGCGGGCGCGGTGCAGGCGCGCCTGCGCTCGCTGGCCGCGCGCACCGCCGCGCCCGACCACGCGCACCTCATGCACAAGTCAGTTTGTATTGATTACACGTTGCACCTGTGCACCTGTGCACCTGTACATGTAGTACCTCGTAGTCACTTCCTTCATGTGAACAGTATTCATAGTTAAGAGGGCTGAAAGGTTTTGCTGTCGAATTTTATTCTACTTTCGCCACGGAGAGGAGCTCCAGAGCAAATATTTAGTAGTTCATTATGTTCATTCGAATGCAATAACATCGAAAAAAAATCTATTCTAAATATATATAATCTAATATCTATAATCTAAATAAACAATTATTTAAACTAGTAACAATAAATTTATATTAAAATTTTAGATGCTGGTCGGATTTGTACAGTTGGTGCATGCAATACATGGAAGGATTACAGAAACCTTTAGGTCTCATGGTGTCTCAACATGTAAGTATAATATATTACTATGCATGTTTAAAAAATACAACTATGGTATATTAACATATGTCTATTCCATCCAGAACATCTATAACAGTGTAAATAAAGAGATGGGGTTAATTAGCATCGGTGGTGGTTCCCAGGTGGAGTTGGCGGGCGGGTGGTGGTGCGCGGTGGTGCGGCGCTGCGGCGTGTCGCTGGTGCGCGAGCTGGAGCCCGTCGAGCGCGTCATGCTGGCGCCCGACGACGGGCTGCGTGCCGACCAGAACGGTGAGTCGCATAAGGACCACGAATGTTGATAAATCGATAGTTTTAATTGTTGGGTTTAATTAATACTAATGCCCAAAATGAATAACCAATACTTTCGATAGTCTATTGATTGGCTATAGAGTTTGAAGACGTGTCGACAGTCGTGTTGATAAGGACGCACGGACGGAGGCCAGTCTTGTTTAATTATAGAAATTTTGTCAATGTGCCTGTATTCTGGCTTGTAACAAGGGCTGACTTTCGAGACGCACCTATGATTAGCACGAAGTAGAACTTATATTATGTAATTTTTGTGCTTTTGCATTTTTTATTGATATGATATGATTTATATTCCGCGAAGAATTCAACATGGTGAAACATATAATATATCATCAAACATATAGTGTATTTTTTTTTTAAATTTATTATTATTAGTGTATTATTTTTTTTTGTTTGTGAGTTTGTTTTACACCTTAAAACGAAATAACACAAGAGAGATAGTACTAGAAGTCATTTAATTGTAATAATATTAATTAAATGGTAAGCAGATTGGTGCAACCGCGGCGCGTGGGGCGGCTGGGGCGGGCTGTCGGCGGGCGCGCGGCGCGTGGTGGCGGCGGGCGCGGCGTGGGAGCGCGGCGCGGCGGGCGCGGCCGAGCTGGAGCGCCGCCTGTTCGCGTGCGCCGCGCCGCAGCACCGCCTGCTGCCGCGCCTGCTGCACCTGCTGCTCGCGCCGCCGCCCGACGCCGGACACGCCAACGCGCAGCCCGTCTGTATCCTACTTACTACTCATATTGTAAATGCGGCACTTTGGGAGGATGTTTCTTACTCTTTCGCGCTCTTTATAAACGTGTGGTGTAAATTAACCTACAAATTCTGTCGTTATACTTAATATATAATACGGGCAAAGCGGGCAACAGCTAGTTGTTATTTAAATGCTGATAGCGATCTCTTCCAGACAATCGTGGAATTAGCCTATTTACAAGTATTACTTATTATTGTTTTATTCTTTATTTATACACTTTAGAATAAATTAAGAAAAAAAAATTAAGATGGTATCGTTAATTACAATATTGGCGGTACCATCGGTACCAAAAAGCGGTCATATAGTTAAGTTTATTTTTGTTACTTTTGTTTAGACTAATAAATAATAACATACTTACATGTGAAAGTTAATTTTTATGACAATTACAGATTCTAACACCACAACAGGTAGACGAGCTTTCGTCAATTTTGGAACCAATAAAAGATCTACAAAGTGCAGTCTTAGAACTCAATGATGCGTTGAGGTTAGATGTTCCAGAAATAGATACAACAAAAAGTAAGTATTAGATTATTTCCTCCATTTTTTTAAATATAAATGTCAATAAAAACTACTAACATATATGTTTGTTAACGCAGGTGACGATGATGACAACAGCGAATACGATAACCTGTTCTCAAGTGACCTGGGCGTGGCTATAGTTACCGAATCCATCCGCCAAATGGCTGAAATAAGGTAAATTTATGAAGTTTCTGATTAATGTGTATTTACTGTTATTTTCATGACGAAGGTATAGATGTAAATGTACAAATGTAGAGTTTGATATTTGTTTGTCTCGTTCATTGCGATGCTATATGCGCAATCTCTGAGTTATTTGTAGTGTTGGTAGACTAGGTATTGTACAATAAGCCAGCTCAGATGACCGCGCGGAAAAGATCAAATTAAATACTATCGTTTTCATTACTGTGCCTCACTGCAGCAAAAATATTATACCGCGCACTATGATGTGAACAGTTCTAGCGTGTGGTGACGTGGAGAGCAGCGCGATCATGTGAACTTAGACTAATAATATATTGTTGCAGTGTCTAAGTTTGATGTAAGGAAGGGGGAAAAAGGAAATGAGTTCTGAATCAAAAAAATACGACCGAATGTAAGCGTTTGTGGTGGCCAGTTTGTGTATGTATATGTCTGCATGCGTGCGCAGGTCGCGCGTGGTGCGCGGCGCGCTGGCGGCGCTGGGCGCGGCGCGGGGCGCGGGCGGCGTGCCGGGCGCGGGCCACTGCACCGTGCACTGGCAGGCCTACCGCGCGCTGCTGTGGCTGCGCGCCGCCACCATCCCGCACAAGTGCGTACGACTCGTGCATACAACTATTACTATTACAATATCTTTTTTTTGTTATTTGTGTAATAGATGATAATTTAATATGATAAATAAGAATAATTTCACTTCATTTCCTAGTTCTTGTTCTTATTATGTCTTATATCTTTTAGGACGGAAAAAATTATAAAAAATAATGTTGTGGAAAACAGGCTTTTTGAATAAGACCGTCCGCATTTTTTTTATATTTCCGGAGCTGATAGATGGCGCTACATGCACGGAGAGGTTTTGCTAAAATCATACGCATATATTTTTTATTTTGTTTATTTTTTCCCCTCGTTTGCTGATCTTGTGTTGCTGATTTACCAGAACCGATTCGTTTTAAATAATTTTTGACACGGCACAGGACGGCAGGCTCGTCCGAGTCGTTCCGGCTGAAGCTGAGCGCGCTGGGGCTGGAGGCGGCGGAGCGCGAGGGCGGCGGCGGCGGCGCGGGCGGCGCGGGCGGCGCGGTGAGCGCCATGCAGGCGTACGCGGCGGGCGCGGGCGGGCGGCGCGCGCGCGCCCACCTCGCCGCCGCGCGCGCGCCGCCGCACTGGCACCAGGCGCTGCCGCTCATGGCCTACCACCTCGCGCACCAGCTGTATCCTTTCCACGCACGCCTCGTGCAGCCGTACTAGCGAACTAGATACCCAGTAGCATGATTGGGTTATGTGTTATCGGACGACAAGCAAACTACATTATATTACCTATTAATTATAAGTATTATAATACTTATTCTACATAACTAAAATTATGTATTGATATCATACTACACATACAATAACATAAATAGGTTAAAAAAAATTGTATGGAATTGTTAATGAAAATTCGCGTTATGTCAATAAAACTCCTATTCAGTGATTCAGTTGGGCAGTGAGTGGTGGATTTGAATTTGGATGGTGGCTAGCCTCCATTAACCAGCCACGTCTCGTGGAGAGTTACGTCAAAATGTTGGAGCCTTGGTGCGAGTGGAATGCCTGCTCCCGTAAGTAGTAGTAGTAGTTTAATTTGTAGAAAATACCGTTTTTTCCATTTACTTATATCTGAATATAATAGCACTTAATCATGTTCAAGGTGAAACTATTTACTCAAAGAATTAAAAATCGTTGATGGATAATTAATAAATTTATATATGGGATTATTAATTAAAACATTCAATTTTTGAAAAATTTACTTCACAACTGAAAAATTTAACCATTACAAAAAATAATTTCATTAAAAAACATCAAACATAGCTTTAAGCTACATCAAAGAACGTAATTATTGTAACGAAACGAAAGCTATATAATCGATTCCAATGAGTGTGATGGCGTTCCCAGGGCAGTTCATCCTGGGCCTGTCGCTGCTGGAGCTGGAGGAGGCGGAGGCGGCGTACACGGCGCTGTGCGGCGCCGCCAAGGGCGTGTCGGGGGAGCCCTTCCTGCGCCGCCTGGTGGCCGCGCCCGACCAGCGCCTCACGCAGCACCAGGCGCTCGTGCTCTACTACATGAAGGTGTCTATCTTTGTTTACATTTTAGACATCTAATTTTGAATCAGGGCATAGTGCTTTGTGTGGATTGTTTTTTGTAGCAAGACACTAGGATTCCCTGTGTCGTGGATAGCCGACAGCTCAACGGCAGCGGCAGCTGGGAGCGGTAAGAGCTAAGAGGCACACAAACCCGCGGGCCGTATAATGTCCTTTCATTCGTTCATTGATGTGTCGTGCCATGGACAATACACACCCAGAACAGAAATTTAAACTCGTCATTCTAAAGTCTATCTCGCTGGGAATTGTACCCAGGTCCTTTCGAACGGCAGTCCGGCACGATGACCATTGCGCCATACAGGTCATCCGTATAGGGTCTCAATCCGTGTGGACTAAGGTTCCCCACTTTTTGTTTGTAATATAATCCATATACAGATCCAGCAGTACATATGGGTTGAGGATCCATTTCCGATTTAGTACTTTGAGTAGATTGGAATAATTGGCTTTAATCGATATGGATTATGGAGCCATTTCAGATTTAAAGATCAAAACTTATTCTATTATTTAGTCGTAGCAGATTATTATTTAGTTGTTTTTTTGGTTTTAGTTTAATTTTTAAGTCTGCAATGACATATGTTAATTATAGCTAATTTATAAACTATTATTATATATAACAGGTGATCAAGCTGTTTGAAATCCACGACGCAGGTGCTTGTGTTGTGAGACTGGCCGAGACCGCTATCAGTATTGCCGATAAAGATGATCCGAATTTGGTAAGCTTTTGAAATATTAAATATCCATTAATACTTGCAGTTAAGACTAATCTAGCGAGACAGACCGTATCAATACCATTTAATAATTTAGATTTTTACATATGCAGTAATACTATACTACTAATAGTGGCTGAGACTAATGAACTAAAACAAAACTTATAGTTTAGTTACGATATAACGGTCGACATCGGCTAAGGGCAGACCAGGTAGTAAAATAAAGTAGATTCGGCATTGGTGCGGTATTTTTTATTATTATTTTATGACTACTTAATAAAGTATAATTTTGTATAGATATGTTACATGTTATGTAAACATTTAAAATGTCTGAGTGCGGCTGTAAGCCTTATATACAAAGTCACAATCGGTGACGGGCCGGAAGAGGGGCGTTGTCGACCGTCGGTAACCACCGGTGCTAAATGAGCGAGCAAGTATTGTCTATACTCGAGCGCTCCGCAGAGAGGCAGATGCATGGCGGTGGTGCGTGTTGCAGGCGATGTTCCAGTGGGTGGTGTTCAAGTGGCACCTGGCGGGCGGGCGCGTGCAGCGCGCGCTGT